>SSNS01000737.1:157680-203178 GCA_006937985.1 Aphyosemion australe | reverse complement strand
GAGAGAGAGAGAGAGAGAGAGAGAGAGAGAAACAGAGAGAGAGAGAGAGAGAGAGGCATAGTGAGGGACAGGGAGAAAGAGAGAGGAGGAGAGAGAGGGAGGAAGACAGACAGAGAGATAAAGAGGGAGAGAGACAGACAGAGAGACAGAGAGAGAGAGAAACAGAGAGAGAGGTGGGGTAGGGAGGAAGGATGGAAGGGAGGGAGGGAGAGAGAAAGAGGGAGACAGAGAGAGAGAGAGTGAGAGAGAGAGAGAGAGAGAGTATTGATTCTAGGTCTGGGTTCTGATCCTGATTCAGGTCCGGGTATTTGTTCTGTTCCTATATCTCATCTAACCCTGGCTCTAGTTTGACCCTGGTTCTGATCCACATGCTGGTTCTGGTGTTGGTTCTGATCCTGGTTCTGGTCTTAAACCAGATGCTGGTTATGATACTGGTTTGCTGAAACAAGCAGACAGACTGATAGAGAGGCCACAAGTCTCCAGTAGGATTGTACTTAAAATATCTTTTCCGTATATCCGCTCTCAGACAGTAAATAGCGGGAAACGTCTGAACCAATCAGAAAGCTCCATTATCACACCACTGCTCTGCTGCTGTTAGATGCAGCAGGCAGGCCCTTTAATGAGGAAGGCTTTGGATCTGTGCTTCAGATGTCTGATCTGAGGCCTCCAACTTCTCATCACCATTCGAAAAGTATAGCACTGATTTGAAAAATTCCAAAAGCGTCAACATCAGAAGGCTTTGGTGGTGCTATATTGAAATTTTTGTGTGCCTACCTAGAATATTTGTAGGAGATATGATGAGAATATTTCTGCTGTCTGACAGAGACCGGAGCAGAAAAAGCCTGCTTTTTATGGGAGGAAAATGTGGCTGAATCCTTCTGATGCTTGTAACTCAAGAACAGTGGCAGATACAGCTAAAACGAAGACATCCCATCGAAGCTGACAAAAAAACCTTCAGTTTTTGAAAAAAATTACACATGAACTATAAAAGATGTGGTCGTAGCAGATTTTTCTTTAGAGAAAGTCATCGGATCCTGCAGCTGATCTGAAGCTTCAACAGTCACATTGGAGGCCTGGAACCGCTCATCACCATTCAAAAAGTATTGCACCGATTAGAAAAATTCCAAAAGCGTCAGCAGCAGAATGCGTCGATGGTGCTCTGTGTGAATTTTTGTGTGGCTACGTCGAATTCTGTAGGAGATATGAGGAGACAATTTCAGCTGTCTGACAGAGAACAGAGCAGAAAATGCCTGTTTTTTATGGGAGGAAAATGTGGCTGAATCCTCCTTCTGACAGTTGTAACTCAAGAACCGTGGCAGATACAGCTAAAACGAAGACATCCCATCGAAGCGGACGGGTAAAACTACTGTTTTTGAGTAATTGATGAGTGTACTCAAAAAAATGTGGTCGTAGCAGATTTTTGTTTAGAGAAATTGTCTGAAACTGATGATTTCATGATCTGCAGCTCCAAACATCAAATTGCAGGCCTCGAACATCTCATCACCATTCGAAAACTATTGCAACGGTTTGAAAAATTCCAAAACCGTCAGCGGCCGAAGGCTTTGATGGTGCTCTGTGTGGATTTTTGTGTGCCTATCTTTAATATTGTAGGAGATATGACGAGTACAGTTTAGCTCTCAGACAGCGATCGAAGCACCTCAGCTGAGAATCATTTGTATGACCGCCATAGGGGGAAAATCTGGCACTATCGGCCTTCTGAGGCTCGTAGCGCCCGCACCGTGACACCTACAGCTAAAATGAAGACATCCTGTCGAAGCTGACAAAGATTCCTACTTTTTGAGGTATAATTTGTTTCAGTAGCGTAAACGGTGTGGGTGTAGTAAACATCAGTTTGCAGAAAAAGTGACCTTGAAATGGTAGAGTGCGGAATGTTCAGCTCAGAGTGAAGATGACAGATTTTAATAAACTAGAAACCTCACAACTAAATAACGCTACGACCACAATTTTTGGAGTATGTCCATACATTATACATCAAAACGGAGGAAAATCCGTCAGCTTTCATCCAGCGCAAGTCTCATTTCCCTCGGTTCTATGGTTCTCTCAGGACACTGTCTGAAGTCGAGCGAAGTCGGTTTTCTGCTCTATTCTTTTGAATGGGGGACGGAGGAGAAAATCCTGAAATTTAAAAATCGTACGTCAAGTTTAACCGGTGATTGTAGAAAAACTGTAAAAGATATCAAGAAGCTGAAAAAATTGAAATAGTTGAACTTCTTTTGAGTTTGTTAAAAGTTGAATGAAGTCTCTAGGTTGAAGTTAACCCTGGCAAGTAAGAGGTCAAAAATATGAATGATTTTGTGCAAAATTAAGAGATTTTAAGCATTTTCCATTCATTTCAATGGGCTGAAAAATGGCAGAAAAAGCTGAATAAATCGGAAACGGTTGAAGATATCAATACCAAGAGATATAGCCGGAAAGAGCTGAACGAGCTGAACGGTTTGATACCAAACTTGCTGAAATAGCTGAAAAACTGTAGGAGGAGATACAGTTCAAAAAACGTACGGAAACTGAAAAAGTGGAGGAAGAGAAAAACAATACTTTGAATGCTTTACCAAGCATTCAAACTAATTAATTACTGTAATGCATTGCTTTTTGCTGTAACGTGGTAATGTAAGGCTTACAGAAAAAAAAATCAGTAATATTTTACTCGGTACAATGTCAGTATTACAACGCATTTTTAACCATGAATAAATTAGTGAGTTTTCTTCAGGGTCCTAATTACGGGGGAGCCTGAATAAAGGTCCAGTTTTGATATGACATTATTATATGAACTCCAGCCCACCAGGACTTCTTTTAAGCAGAGAGTAGAGACTGCTGATCGGATGCGCTCCAGCTGCGTGCACCGTGACCTCAGTAACATTCTCAAAGTCACGCCACCAAAATAACTAAAACAAAACATTTAACACGCGATCGTTCATGTCCTTTCTCTGGCACGTTCTCTTGACGCGCCTCACCGGAGCTCATCTGTGCCATACCTGGTGACATCACCTCACTGCTTCGGGCGTGCAGCGCACATTTCGCTATTTTTGCGGTGCAGATCACAGAACTGCTTAATTCAAAAGTAGGCTAGCTCATTATGTGAAAAAGTAGGAGATCCAGGAAGCAGTTTTTCTGGAGAATTGAGAGGAGATACAGGAAGATAAGAGAGAGGACAGGAAAATAGTCAAAGAAAAAACAAGAAAACTAAATAAAGTTCTTGAAAATGAAAAAGTAGGTAGATTTTTACCCACTACAGATGTTTAACAATGTAAAGCAATCATTTATAAGCATGTAATATTTATTTGATAAAATTCAGATCGCTTTCAAAACTCAGGTCCGCACCCAGGGCCGTATCCAGGTATTTGGGGACCAAGGCAAAATACAGGGTGGCGCCACCCCCTTCCCCCCACACACCGTTTGCACGCTCAGTTCATTTAAGATGGCAGCGTGCTAAGCGTACAATTTGTTGTTGCATTTATTTAATACAAATTCATTTTCTGGGGGTCCTGGCCAGTTTTGAGCACTTTCATGCCCAGGGGCAATCATCCTCCATCCCTGATGGAGGCGATCAGAAGAACCTGCAGAGCAAAATCTTTCTGCTTATGCTACAGTGTGTCTAGATTCCTAGACTACACAAGATCAGCAGAAGAGAAACGTCCACGCAAAATGTTTCACTTCCTGTAGTCAGACAGAGCAGAGAGTGAACCTGCAGCTGATCTAACGTTAGATAGAACACTCTCCGGATGGGCATACGCTCATTACTTTAAGTTTGTGAAGAATAAGGATATGAAGAACATTGTAGTCAAATGCACTTTGTGTGCTCCACCTAAAGAACTGGTATTGTATCTGTTTTGCATGGTTTTGTCAAAAGAGTGATTGATTCAATCAGTGGGTTCAAGCAACTGAGCATTTGGTTCAGACAACAAGGTTTAGTGTTTTAGCAATTGAGAAAAACTGTAAGTGGGCCGGTACACATCGGTACTTCTAATTTTTACCTCTCAGCGTACTAGAACTTTTTTTTCCCAGGGAACGATGCGTATCGGTAGTTTTTCCGGTCATTTATTGGTCAAAGTCTCCGACATTTCTGAAAAAAATATCTGTCCGTCTTCAAATAAACACAAGGCATTCAGCGCCCCTCCCTCTCGATAAGCAGCGCACTCCACGCGGAGCTTCATTTTGCACAAAATGACGCTTCTCTCCAAATGCGCAAAAGGCGCATCACTGCGGTGAGGCGCACCGCGCATGCAGCACCGTCAGCCCAGACAGTAATTGGCAGCACGCAGCATCAGTGGTTAAATGCTGCGACAGGCAGGAGATGGATAGATGGCATCCAAAAAGAAATATAGATCAGGAGTAGGCACAAGAAAGAAAGTCAAAACAAGAGGAGGAGTGTGCTTCACTTGAAGGTGGGCATGTTGGAAAAAAACTTTGTGGGTTGATATTAGTGGAAAATTAAGTAAAAATACACATAAATAAATCCAAAAATAACACTGGTACTTTTAGTGGCAATTCCAACCAATGTTTCACTCCCTGAGCATCTTTAATCTGCTCCTATTATAAAACTACAACAACCTGGACACATCAAACCTGGACTTCCCACTAATGGCAGAGTCCAAACATAGTTTGTGATTTGTGAAACCTTTATCTGATTTGTGAAATTTACAACCTTTCAGCATTTTATTTATTTATTTAGGTCTATGGGCCACACAGGAACTGGTCCAGCTCAAAAACTACAACACCTAGACCAGTATCCCCAACTCCCTTCTCCGAGGACGCGGTATCCAGCATGTTCTAGTTGTTTCCCTAATCCAACACACTTGATTCACCTGTTCAGCAGCTCATCAAGCTCTGCAGAGGTCTGCTAATCACCTGCTGAGTACAATCAGGTGTGTTGAAGCAGGAAAACAGTAAAACATGCTGGACACTGGCCCTCGGGGAAGGGAGTTGGGGATCACTGACCTAGAGCCTTTAAACCTAGACTAGGTTATTCTAATAGCAGAATCCATAAAGCATTGTTTGTGAAACCTTTTCTTGATTTGTGGAAAAGATTGTTTTGCTTTTATTTTACAAATGTGGCAACGGAATTGTGTTAAAATGTACAAAACTGTGAAACTAATCTTGCCTGGACGGGCAGCTCTCTGGGTGCTCAGCACACCTAAACCTCCGATCTTAGAATCGCCCCTGGTTCAAACTTCCAATATTGCTGCTAAAATGTTTTTACTTATAAAGTTTCTGGTTTAAATAGATATACATTTCTTCTAAATATTTAACATCTATTAAAATATTGATATGATCTAAAGTAAGCAGCCATTTTGTCATCTGAAGAACTTTCTCAATTATCAAAACTAAAAAGTTCCTGACCAGTTCCAAAAAAAAAAATACCAAAAATTTGTGTTTCCATTATGTTATTACCTTAGAAGAAAGATCTTGTGTAACTTGAATATTTCTATATTTAATACATAAAGTAAACATGCATCTGATATCAAATGGTTGAAGATACTCTACGTTTATGCGAAGCTGCAGCTGCAGTTTTGGTGTCGGGTGCCACTTTGACTCTTCAGGAATTTCAGAAACCAAGCTGCACCTAGCCTGGCAAGCCATCCTATATAGGTGAAAATATAGTCTGGCCACGACCAATTGAAGGCTCTCAGTCGTGGGGCGGGATCTACAGTTGTCTTTCAAACTGTCTTCATGCAATTGGATAGTGCTAGGACCAATAACGAATAACGTGACGTAATAACAGCGACGGAAAAGAGGGAAGCAGCATTGGCGTCTAACATCAATGATTTCTGTCGTTTTTGTATGAAAAACATGCAAATATCAGGTGTTCTGGGACATTGCACTACTTTGTTTGATAAAAATAAGAAGCCCCTAAGTGTATCCGACAGACTTATGCACGTTGGAGTCTAAATCATCCAATTCTTGCATGGCCAGCATACTCACCAGACATGTCACCCATTGAGCATGTTTGGGATGCTCTGGATCGGCGTATACAACAGCGTGTTCCAGTTCCTGCCAATATTCAGCAACTTCACACAGCTATTGAAGAGGAGTGGACCAACATTCCACAGGCCACAATCAACAACCTGATCTGAGATGCGACGGAGATGTGTTGCCCTGCGTGAGGGAAATGGTGGCCACACCAGATACTGACTGGTTGTCTGCCCCACCACCCCCCATAAAGCAAAACCGTGCACATTTCCGGGTTGGCCTTTTATTGTGGGCAGTCTAAGGCACACCTGGACATTATTCATGCTGTCTAATCAGCCCCTTGATATGCCACACCTGTGAGGTGGGATGGATTATCTTGGTAAAGGAAAAGTGCTCACTAACACACATGTAGGCAGATTTCACAACAATATGTGAGCGTCATGGATGTTTTGTGCATGTGGATAAAGTTTCAGATGTTTGAGTTCAACCCATGAAAAATGGGAGCAAAAACAAAAGTGTTGCGTTTATATTTTTGTTCAGTGTAATATATGAGACAGACTCATTCATGCAAAGCCAGATATTTCAAGCCTTAGTTATAATTGTGATGAATATGGCTTACAGCTGATGAAAACCCCACATTCATAATCTCAGACAATTAGAATATTTTGAAAAGGTTCATTATTCTAGACTCAAAGTGTCACACTCTAATCAGCTAATGAATGCAAAATGCCTGCAAAGGGTTCCTGAGCCTTTAGAGGGTCTCTCAGTCATTGAATTACTGACATAAATGGACTTTTACACCATATTCTCATTTGTAGAGTTTCACCTAGAGTCCATTAGCATATTTATTTAATCTAATGTGTTGGACTATGAGAGTAATCTGACCTAAACCTTGAATCAAACTAATGTTACTAATCTGATGTATCTTTTATGATTTATGAAACTAAATGAAGCAACTTTCTATAGACAGTAATTAAAGCATCCTGTCACGTGTTTCTTAGAATGCTGCAGTGGTGGGTTCATTGGGGGGTCTGGTGCTGGGGTGCTGCCGCCCCGTTCTGGGGGTGGTTGGGTGACCTTGGGGGGTGTCCTTCTGGCAGCCGTGTGTGGGGCTTTGGGAGGTCTTGACGGGGATCACAGGCTGCTGCCTGATAGGCATCACTCTTGGGTGGGTCTGGGTGAGGACCCGGTGGCCTGGGGGAGCTCGTCCCTGGTCGGGGGTCTGGGCTGGGCATAGGGAGACTGGGTCCTGGCTTGCATGCTGCCAGGGGAATGGGCAGGTGCATGCGGTAGAGCCTGGCCCTAACTCAGGGGCCTCAGGTGGACCTTGGTACCTCCTCAAATGGCAGGAACACTTCTATTCCATCGTGGGGGAGGGGGATCTTCGGGAGGGGGAGAACTCAACTCTGCCTGGGGGTCTAATGTCTCGTGTAGTCTGGATGTTGATCAAATGCGAGGGTGGGAGTAGATATTCTGCTGGGTTGGGGCTGAATTAGGGACCTCGGGTCCGTGGGGCTCTCTGACGCTGCTACAGTGGGCCCTGACCAGATGGGCTGGGGTCTCCTTGCCCTGGATGGTGTCTGGGAATGGGGGTGCCTATTGGAGTCAGCGGGGGAGCTGGCTCCCTGGGAGGGCTTAGGCCCCCAGACTTTCCTCCCCATCCTCAGACATTTCCCTCCTCCTGCTCCATCACATCACCACACACACACACACACACATAGGGCCTTGGGGTATGGGCTTGGGTGTTTTTAACACATAACCTAAGGTTGTGGTTGGCACTATATGCACTAGGATTTATTACTGTGTGCTTTTCAGCAAATATTGCTACTGTTATACATCGTCATGTTGTTGGTGCAGTGATGTTCTGGTTCTGTTGTATTTTTTGTGTCCCTTTTTCTCTCTCTCTCTTTTTCTCTTTCTGCAGGTCTAGAAGCAGATTCTTTTGCATCCTTTATTGTTTATTTTTGTGAACTCCCCCCCTTCCTTCTCTTTCCCCCCTTTTTCTTCCGTGTCCATTGAAATTTTAACCAACCGAAAACATTTCTTTTAAAGTTCTGATATCAGGCGGGGTGTTACAGCTGAATCTAGAACGATCCACCTGTGAGAAAAAAACTTTAAGGCTTGTTTTCGGCACTCAGACATCTATTCTTTTTGCTATACAGCCAAACAGGATATGGGAAAAAAATTTTAAAAAGAATGCTGCAGAACAAGACCTGATGAAAGAGGAGGAAAAATGTTCCTGCTCATTAGTTTTACAAACATGTTTTAATGTTTGAAATACTTTTGCAGGTTTTCATTGGGTCTTTCTCACATGAGCTGTACACTTATTTAGTTCAAATCAGTATTTCAGTTACATGAAAACAAAGAAACGTTATATAAGAAGTGCTTATAGTTCCATCTGACTTACATATTTATATATATATATCCAATCCCTTTGGTACCTGCTTTAAGTGATGCTAAACTAGTCAGTTCGATTGGACTCCAGTTAGCCATTTTGTAACAAGAGGCCTCTGTGATCATAATCCGGCCCTGCCTGTTTAGCTACTACAAAACTGTCGGCCTATAATATGTTTTACTATGTTTTTTTCACATTTTAATCATTCTAGCACAGAAACTACCACACTAGATTTAATTGAACTTATTTAATTTGATTTGCACTTACTGCAAGCCCCACATAGCTGTAGTTGCATTTGATGGACACTATGTGGTGTGCTGCAACACAGATTGAAGCTTTTTTCTTTGCCAAGCCAAGAGCTGAGTCAGAAGTGGGTATAGGATTGTTGAAGAGTGCTTTTCTGCAGATTAGTTTCAGCTGCATGCCCCCTAGATCTATTTCTACAGAGGGGTTTTCAGACCAAAACTTTGCAAAGCAAGACTTTGGTCTAGTTCACTAGGCTAAGCTGCACCTGCAGCTCAATCTAAAACGAGCCACTCTTTGTGAATGAAGCCAACTTTCTGCCATCAGTCAGCCCACAGGAATGTCAGGTGTTTTTATTGAGAACAGCAGCTCTCAGTGCAAAGAATTCCTCGAGGAAGTTCAAATGGAAGATAAAGACCCACTACCAGAGTTTAAACTAAGGTCCCTGGAGGTAGACAGGGTTTTTACCTTCTCAGTGGCCTAGTGGTATGAGTGTTTGCCCTGAGACTGGGTGGTTGTGGATTCAAATCCACATTCTGGTCATACCAAATACTTTAAACATGGGACCCAATGCCTCCCTGTTTGATACTCAGCATTCAGGGATTGGATTGGGGGTTAAACCACCAAATATTTCCTGAGTGTAGCCATTGCAGCTCACTGCTTCCTATGGGGATGGGTCAAATGGGAAGATGTAATTTCACCAGTGTGTGATGATGACTAATGGGACTTTACTTTTTTTTAGTTGCTAAAACACTAAAATCCATTGACTGAAGAAAGTTCTCAGTTGCTTGAACTCATTATGCTAACTGTTGAGTCTGTTGTCAAAACCTTAAACCATTTCACATGGTTTAGCAAAACTCTAAACGCATTCTCATTGTTAAAACACATTCTGCACTCTAATGTACATGTCATCTAGCCTGGCAAGCCCTCCTATATATGTGAAAATATAGTCTGGCCACGACCCATTGACGGCTCTCAGTCGTGGGGCGGGATCTACGGTTGTCTTTCAAACTGTCTTCATGCAATTGGATAGTGCTAGGACCGATCAGAGTAACGAATAACGTGATGTAATCACAGCAACGGAAAAGAGGGAAGCAGCAATGGCGTCTAACATCAATGATTTCTGTCGTTTTTGTATGAAAAACATGCAAATATCAGGTGTTCTGGGACATTGCACTACTTTGTTTAATAAAAATAAGAAGCCGCTAAGTATATCCGACAGACTTACGCACGTTGGAGTCTAAATCATCCAATTCTTGCATGGCCAGCATACTCACCAGACATGTCACCCATTGAGCATGTTTGGGATGCTCTGGATCGGCGTATACAACAGCGTGTTCCAGTTCCTGCCAATATTCAGCAACTTCACACAGCTATTGAAGAGGAGTGGACCAACAGGCCACAATCAACAACCTGATCTGAGATGCGACGGAGATGTGTTGCCCTGCGTGAGGGAAATGGTGGCCACACCAGATACTGACTGGTTGTCTGCCCCACCACCCCCCATAAAGCAAAACCGTGCACATTTGAGGGTGGCCTTTTATTGTGGGCAGTCTAAGGCACACCTGGACATTATTCATGCTGTCTAATCAGCCCCTTGATATGCCACACCTGTGAGGTGGGATGGATTATCTTGGTAAAGGAAAAGTGCTCACTAACACACATGTAGGCAGATTTCACAAAAATATGTGAGCGTCATGGGTGTTTTGTGCACGTGGACAAAGTTTCAGATGTTTGAGTTCAGCCCATGAAAAATGGGAGCAAAAACAAAAGTGTTGCGTTTATATTTTTGTTCAGTGTAATATATGAGACAGACTCATTCATGCAAAGCCAGATATTTCAAGCCTTAGTTATAATTGTGATGATTATGGCTTACAGCTGATGAAAACCCCACATTCATAATCTCAGACAATTAGAATATTGTGAAAAGGTTCAATATTCTAGACTCAAAGTGTCACACTCTAATCAGCTAATGAATCCAAAATGCCTGCAAAGGGTTCCTGAGCCTTTAGAGGGTCTCTCAGTCATTGAATTACTGACATAAATGGACTTTTACACCATATTCTCATTTGTAGAGTTTCACCTAGAGTCCATTAGAACATTTATTTAATCTAATGTGTTGGATTATGAGACCTAAACCTTGAATCAAACTAATGTTAGTAATCTGATGTGTCCTTTATGATTTATGAAACTAAATAAAGCAGCTTTTCCATAGACAGTAATTAAAGCATCCTGTCACGATTTTCTCAGAATGCTGCAGAACAAGACCTGATGAAAGAGGAGGAAAAATGTTTCTGCTTATTAGTTTTGGGTGTTTCTTAATCTCAAGGAACCTCGCCTTGCCTTGCCTGTCAAGGCACTGCCAGACGCCTTGCTTCCGAGGACACTGTCCTTCCTTGGTCAAAGAAAATGGTTAAATGAAACAGACTTACCCCTCATGACTGCGGTCGGCCAGAGCCCACCCCCTGCTTATGAGCTCTGTTTATGTCCCGCCCATCATAGTAATTTTAAGTTACAATATAGATGTATATCGAGTCTTTTACTTGTTTAATTGTGTATATATTGGTTAAATCAAATGTGTAAGTGAGTTAGTACCTGCTAGCCACCAAAGCTGCAACTACTAAGCAACTAAGCAACCATAGATAACTGCTTTGGATTTAAATAAGCATTTTTCATATAAGCCCAATAGCTACAATTAGTTGACTTACATTTAAACTGGAAATTTGCCCTTGAAGTAGCTGCCGCCGGCTCCTGATCATATCTGTTTGAAAATACCGCGCTGCATTCTGGGAAATTTCTGACCAAGAGAAGGCAACAAGGCACCTCTCGTGTATCCTTGCTAAATTAGCTAAGCGGCTAACAAACGGAGGACAGATGCCTTGGAAGCAAATGAACATTGGAACCGATTGGAACACGCCTTGGCGGTTCCTGATGACCTATCTCCTAGGCAACCGGGAAGGGACCAAGGCATCAAGGCGAGGTTCCTTGAGATTGAGAAACACCCTTTATCTTTTACAAACTTGTTTTTAATGTTTGAAATAGTTTTGCAGGTTTTCATTGGGTGTTTCTCACATGAGCTGTACACTTATTTAGTTCAGATCAGTATTTCTGTTACATGAAAATAAAGAAACGTTATATAAGAAGTGCTTATAGTTCCATCCAGTGGTGTAGTCTACGTGATTCGCTGGTATATGCCGTATAACCACTAGAAAGGCTGAAGAATTTTCGTATAGCCACTTAAAAGTGGCCAATGATACGTAACGTGCAGCTTGGGTTGCGGGGACTCACCGACAGGCTCACAAGGACGGACTGAGTCCACTTTTCCAAACATCCATCGAACGAGACGGAGAATGCATGCTTGTGATTGGTTGGTTTTGTTAGGTTTTGTTCCAAGAGACTGCTCACCAGTGTTGGGAGTAACGAGTTACAAAAGTAACTAGATGAATGTAATTAATTACTGTAATGCATTGCTTTTTGCTGTAACGTGGTAATGTAAGGCTTACAGAAAAATAAATCAGTAATATTTTACTCGGTACAATGTCAGTATTACAACGCATTTTTAACCATGAATCAATTAGTGAGTTTTCTTCAGGGTTCTAATTACGGGGGATACCCTGAATAAAGGTCCAGTTTTGATATGACATTATTATATGAACTCCAGCGCACCAGGACTTCTTTTGAGCAGAGAGTAGAGACCGCTGATCGGATGCGTTCCAGCTGCGTGCACCGTGACCTCAGTAACATTCTCAAAGTCACGCCACCAAAATAACTAAAACAAAACATTTAACACGCGATCGTTCGTGTCCGTTCTCTGGCACGTTCTCTTGACGCGCCTCACCGGAGCTCATCTGTGCCATACCTGGTGACATCACCTCACTGCTTCGGGCGTGCAGCGCACATTTCGCTATTTTTGCGGTGCAGATCACAGAACTGCTTAACAGTGGCGTCGTTAGGCCTATTTTAGGGGTGCTGAAGCCTCCCTAAAATATTCTTAAGCCCCTCTAAATAATTTGTGTTTTTTTTTTCTTTTTTTTTTCCGATATATTTATTTTTTTTACAGAACTTGCAGACAAATTCAATATAAAATGCAGAAATATGATTTTAAAGAAATAACAATATAAACCCGTCGCTATTCACATAAATATATGATCATAACTCGGTTGGTCCCTTTCACTTTACACTCTTAAGGTAGCGCCAGTGCTTCGTTATCCAATCCGTTCCAGTTGTTCACAGGAGACATCCACATTACTGAAAATCCAGTCCTCGTTTTCACTGCTACTTTACACTCAGCTCGTACCTGCGGACACTAGCGTACATGCTGCAAACAGCAAGAAAACATGGATATACGCAAGTTTTTCAAGAAAGTAAGTCTTCATCACTGGCTGGTAGTAACAATTAGTTAGCTCCAGGCTAACAGCAGAGAGTTNGTCATGGGTGTTTTGTGCACGTGGACAAAGTTTCAGATGTTTGAGTTCAACCCATGAAAAATGGGAGCAAAAACAAAAGTGTTGCGTTTATATTTTTGTTCAGTGTAATATATGAGACAGACTCATTCATGCAAAGCCAGATATTTCAAGCCTTAGTTATAATTGTGATGATTATGGTTTACAGCTGATGAAAACCCCACATTCATAATCTCAGACAATTAGAATATTGTGAAAAGGTTCAATATTCTAGACTCAAAGTGTCACACTCTAATCAGCTAATGAATCCAAAATGCCTGCAAAGGGTTCCTGAGCCTTTAGAGGGTCTCTCAGTCATTGAATTACTGACGTAAATGGACTTTTACACCATATTCTCATTTGTAGAGTTTCACCTAGAGTCCATTAGAACATTTATTTAATCTAATGTGTTGGATTATGAGACCTAAACCTTGAATCAAACTAATGTTAGTAATCTGATGTGTCCTTTATGATTTATGAAACTAAATAAAGCAGCTTTTCCATAGACAGTAATTAAAGCATTCTGTCACGATTTTCTCAGAATGCTGCAGAACAAGACCTGATGAAAGAGGAGGAAAAATGTTTCTGCTTATTAGTTTTGGGTGTTTCTTAATCTCAAGGAACCTCGCCTTGCTTTGCCTGTCAAGGCACTGCCAGACGCCTTGCTTCCGAGGACACTGTTCTTCCTTGGTCAAAGAAAATGGTTAAATGAAACAGACTTACCCCTCATGACTGCGGCCGGCCAGAGCCCACCCCCTGCTTATGAGCTCTGTTTATGTCCCGCCCATCATAGTAATTTTAAGTTACAATATAGATGTATATCGAGTCTTTTACTTGTTTAATTGTGTATATATTGGTTAAATCAAATGTGTAAGTGAGTTAGTACCTGCTAGCCACCAAAGCTGCAACTACTAAGCAACTAAGCAACCATAGATAACTGCTTTGGATTTAAATAAGCATTTTTCATATAAGCCCAATAGCTACAATTAGTTGACTTACATTTAAACTGGAAATTTGCCCTTGAAGTAGCTGCCGCCGGCTCCTGATCATATCTGTTTGAAAATACCGCGCTGCATTCTGGGAAATTTCTGACCAAGAGAAGGCAACAAGGCACCTCTCGTGTATCCTTGCTAAATTAGCTAAGCGGCTAACAAACGGAGGACAGATGCCTTGGAAGCAAATGAACATTGGAACCGATTGGAACACGCCTTGGCGGTTCCTGATGACCTATCTCCTAGGCAACCGGGAAGGGACCAAGGCATCAAGGCGAGGTTCCTTGAGATTGAGAAACACCCTTTATCTTTTACAAACTTGTTTTTAATGTTTGAAATAGTTTTGCAGGTTTTCATTGGGTGTTTCTCACATGAGCTGTACACTTATTTAGTTCAGATCAGTATTTCTGTTACATGAAAATAAAGAAACGTTATATAAGAAGTGCTTATAGTTCCATCCAGTGGTGTAGTCTACGTGATTCGCTGGTATACGCCGTATAACCACTAGAAAGGCTGAAGAATTTTCGTATAGCCAATGATACGTAACGTGCAGCTTGGGTTGCGGGGACTCACCGACAGGCTCACAAGGACGGACTGAGTCCACTTTTCCAAACATCCATCGAACGAGACGGAGAATGCATGCTTGTGATTGGTTGGTTTTGTTAGGTTTTGTTCCAAGAGACTGCTCACCAGTGTTGGGAGTAACGAGTTACAAAAGTAATTAATTACTGTAATGCATTGCTTTTTGCTGTAACGTGGTAATGTAAGGCTTACAGAAAAATAAATCAGTAATATTTTACTCGGTACAATGTCAGTATTACAACGCATTTTTAACCATGAATCAATTAGTGAGTTTTCTTCAGGGTTCTAATTACGGGGGAGCCTGAATAAAGGTCCAGTTTTGATATGACATTATTATATGAACTCTCAGTGCACCAGGACTTCTTTTGAGCAGAGAGTAGAGACCGCTGATCGGATGCGTTCCAGCTGCGTGCACCGTGACCTCAGTAACATTCTCAAAGTCACGCCACCAAAATAACTAAAACAAAACATTTAACACGCGATCGTTCATGTCCGTTCTCTGGCACGTTCTCTTGACGCGCCTCACCGGAGCTCATCTGTGCCATACCTGGTGACATCACCTCACTGCTGCGGGCGTGCAACGCACATTTCACTATTTTTGCGGTGCAGATCACAGAACTGCTTAATTCAAAAGTAGGCTAGCTCATTATGTGAAAAAGTAGGAGATCCAGGAAGCAGTTTTTCTGGAGAATTGAGAGGAGATACAGGAAGATAAGAGAGAGGACAGGAAAATAGTCAAAGAAAAAACAAGAAAACTAAATAAAGTTCTTGAAAATGAAAAAGTAGGTAGATTTTTACCCACTACAGATGTTTAACAATGTAAAGCAATCATTTATAAGCATGTAATATTTATTTGATCAAATTCAGATCACTTTCAAAACTCAGGTCCGCACCCAGGGCCGTATCCAGGCATTTGGGGACCAAGGCAAAATACAGGGTGGCGCCACCCCCTTCCCCCCACACACCGTTTGCACACTCAGTTCATTTAAGATGGCAGCGTGCTAAGCGTACAATTTGTTGTTGCATTTATTTAATACAAATTCATTTTCTGGGGGTCCTGGCCAGTTTTGAGCACTTTCATGCCCAGGGACAATCATCCTCCATCCCTGATGGAGGCGATCAGAAGAACCTGCAGAGCAAAATCTTTCTGCTTATGCTACAGTGTGTCTAGATTCCTAGNTATAAGTCAAATTAGCCTGACTCGCATATTTTTGAGGGTTCTATTTTAATATTACTTCAATTCAAGTGATTTAGTAATATTTTTCAGGGCTTAAAATTGCAACCACTTTAGTCACATCACATGCATGCTCAAAATGTAATGTTTGTAACTTCAAAATATTTGGGAGCAACAAATTACTGTGATCAGAAGTGGAAGTCATGATATTAGCAAATTACATTAGGCCTAGGATGTTTAATCTGTCCAAAAAAGTAGGAAAACAATTTCTCAGTCTTTGCTTTCTGTTTGTGAAATTTTGTGCTCATTCACTACGTTCGTTCATATTGTGTGCATCTCTTGGGGGCTAAGCCCCCTCTGTCCTTAAAACCTAGTGACCCCCCTGCTGCTTAATTCAAAAGTAGGCTAGCTCATTATGTGAAAAAGTAGGAGATCCAGGAAGCAGTTTTTCTGGAGAATTGAGAGGAGATACAGGAAGATAAGAGAGAGGACAGGAAAATAGTCAAAGAAAAAACAAGAAAACTAAATAAAGTTCTTGAAAATGAAAAAGTAGGTAGATTTTTACCCACTACAGATGTTTAACAATGTAAAGCAATCATTTATAAGCATGTAATATTTATTTGATCAAATTCAGATCACTTTCAAAACTCAGGTCCGCACCCAGGGCCGTATCCAGGCATTTGGGGACCAAGGCAAAATACAGGGTGGCGCCACCTCCTTCCCCCCACACACCGTTTGCACGCTCAGTTCATTTAAGATGGCAGCGTGCTAAGCGTACAATTTGTTGTTGCATTTATTTAATACAAATTAATTTTCTGGGGGTCCTGGCCAGTTTTGAGCACTTTCATGCCCAGGGGCAATCATCCTCCATCCCTGATGGAGGCGATCAGAAGAACCTGCAGAGCAAAATCTTTCTGCTTATGCTACAGTGTGTCTAGATTCCTAGGCTACACAAGATCAGCAGAAGAGAAACGTCCACGCAAAATGTTTCACTTCCTGTAGTCAGACAGAGCAGAGAGTGAACCTGCAGCTGATCTAACGTTAAATAGAACACTCTCCGGATGGGCATCACTCATTACTTTAAGTTTGTGAAGAATAAGGATATGGAAGAACATTGTAGTCAAATGCACTTTGTGTGCTCCACCTAAAGAACTGTTATTGTATCTGTTTTGCATGGTTTTGTCAAAAGAGTGATTGATTCAATCAGTGGGTTCAAGCAACTGAGCATTTGGTTCAGACAACAGGGTTTAGTGTTTTAGCAATTGAGAAAAACTGTAAGTGGGCCGGTACACATCGGTACTTCTAACTTTTACCTCTCAGCGTACTAGAACTTTTTTTTCCCAGGGAACGATGCGTACCGGTAGTTTTTCCGGTCATTTATTGGTCAAAGTCTCCGACATTTCTGAAAAAAATATCTGTCCGTCTTCAAATAAACACAAGGCATTCAGCGCCCCTCCCTCTCGATAAGCAGTGCGCTCCACGCGGAGCTTCATTTTGCACAAAATGACGCTTCTCTCCAAATGCGCAAAAGGCGCATCACTGCGGTGAGGCGCACCGCGCATGCAGCACCGTCAGCCCAGACAGTAATTGGCAGCACGCAGCATCAGTGGTTAAATGCTGCGACAGGCAGGAGATGGATAGATGGCATCCAAACAGAAATATAGATCAGGAGTAGGCACAAGAAAGAAAGTCAAAACAAGAGGAGGAGTGTGCTTCACTTGAAGGTGGGCATGTTGGAAAAAAACTTTGTGGGTTGATATTAGTGGAAAATTAAGTAAAAATTCACAAATAAATCCAAAAATAATACTGGTACTTTTAGTGGCAATTCCAACCAATGTTTCACTCCCTGAGCATCTTTAATCTGCTCTTATTATAAAACTACAACAACCTGGACACATCAAACCTGGACTTCCCACTAATGGCAGAGTCCAAACATAGTTTGTGATTTGTGAAACCTTTATCTGATTTGTGAAAGTTACAACATTGATTTCAGCATTTTATTTCTTTATTTAGGTCTATGGGCCACACAGGAACTGGTCCAGCTCAAAAACTACAACACCTAGACCAGTATCCCCAACTCCCTTCTCCGAGGACGCGGTATCCAGCATGTTCTAGTTGTTTCCCTAATCCAACACACTTGATTCACCTGTTCAGCAGCTCATCAAGCTCTGCAGAGGTCTGCTAATCACCTGCTGAGTACAATCAGGTGTGTTGAAGCAGGAAAACAGTAAAACATGCTGGACACTGGCCCTCGGGGAAGGGAGTTGGGGATCACTGACCTAGAGCCTTTAAACCTAGACTAGGTTATTCTAATAGCAGAATCCATAAAGCATTGTTTGTGAAACCTTTTCTTGATTTGTGGAAAAGATTGTTTTGCTTTTATTTTACAAATGTGGCAACGGAATTGTGTTAAAATGTACAAAACTGTGAAACTAATCTTGCCTGGACGGGCAGCTCTCTGGGTGCTCAGCACACCTAAACCTCCGATCTTAGAATCGCCCCTGGTTCAAACATCCAATATTCCTGCTAAAATGTTTTTACTTATAGAGTTTCTGGTTTAAATAGATATACATTTCTTCTAAATATTTAACATCTATTAAAATATTGATATGATCTAAAGTAAGCAGCCATTTTGTCATCTGAAGAACTTTCTCAATTATCAAAACTAAAAAGTTCCTGACCAGTTCCAAAAAAAAAAAAAAAACCAAAAATTTGTGTTTCCATTATGTTATTACCTTAGAAGAAAGATCTTGTGTAACTTGAATATTTCTATATTTAAAACATAAAGTAAACATGCATCTGATATCAAATGGTTGAAGATACTCTACGTTTATGCGAAGCTGAAAGTGCAGTTTTGGTGTCGGGTGCCACTTTGACTCTTCAGGAATTTCAGAAACCAAGCTGCACCTAGCCTGGCAAGCCATCCTATATATGTGAAAATATAGTCTGGCCACGACCCATTGAAGGCTCTCAGTCGTGGGGCGGGATCTAGGGTTGTCTTTCAAACTGTCTTCATGCAATTGGATAGTGCTAGGACCAATAACGTGACGTAATCACAGCGACGGAAAAGAGGGAAGCAGCATTGGCGTCTAACATCAATGATTTCTGTCGTTTTTGTATGAAAAACATGCAAATCATCAGGTGTTCTGGGACATTGCACTACTTTGTTTGATAAAAATAAGAAGCCGCTAAATGTATCCGACAGACTTACGCACATTGGAGTCTAAATCGTCCAATTCTTGCATGGCCAGCATACTCACCAGACATGTCACCCATTGAGCATGTTTGGGATGCTCTGGATCGGCGTATACGACAGCGTGTTCCAGTTCCTGCCAATATTCAGCAACTTCACACAGCTATTGAAGAGGAGTGGACCAACATTCCACAGGCCACAATCAACAACCTGATCAGAGATGCGACGGAGATGTGTTGCCCTGCATGAGACAAATGGTGTCCACACCAGATACTGACTGGTTGTCTGTCCCACCACCCCCCATAAAGCAAAACTGTGCACATTTCAGGGTGGCCTTTTATTGTGGGCAGTCTAAGGCACACCTGGACATTATTCATGCTGTCTAATCAGCCCCTTGATATGCCACACCTGTGAGGTGGGATGGATTATCTTGGTAAAGGAAAGTGCTCACTAACACACATGTAGGCAGATTTCACAACAATATGTGAGAGTCATGGGTGTTTTGTGCATGTGGACAAAGTTTCAGATGTTTGAGTTCAGCCCATGAAAAATGGGAGCAAAAACAAAAGTGTTGCGTTTATATTTTGTTCAGTGTAATATATGAGACAGACTCATTCATGCAAAGCCAGATATTTCAAGCCTTAGTTATAATTGTGATGATTATGGTTTACAGCTGATGAAAACCCCACATTCATAATCTCAGACAATTAGAATATTGTGAAAAGGTTCAATATTCTAGACTCAAAGTGTCACACTCTAATCAGCTAATGAATCCAAAATGCCTGCAAAGGGTTCCTGAGCCTTTAGAGGGTCTCTCAGTCATTGAATTACTGACATAAATGGACTTTTATACCATATTCTCATTTTTAGAGTTTCACCTAGAGTCCATTAGAATATTTATTTAATCTAATGTGTTGGACTATGAGAGTAATCTGACCTAAAGCTTGAATCAAACTAATGTTAGTAATCTGATGTATCCTTTATGATTTATAAAACTAAATAAAGCAGCTTTTCCATAGACAGTAATTAAAGTATCTTGTCACGTGTTTCTCAGAATGCTGCAGAACAAGACCTGATGAAAGAGGAGGAAAAATGTTTCTGCTCATTAGTTTTGGGTGTTTCTTAATCTCAAGGAACCTTGCCTGCCAAGTTTTACAAACTTGTGTTAAATGTTTGAAATAGTTTGGCAGGTTTTCATTGGGTCTTTCTCACATGAGCTGTAGATTTTTTTAGTTCAGATCAGTATTTCAGTTACATGAAAGTAAAGAAACGATATATAAGAAGTGCTTTTCTGCAGCGTGTTGTACACTCTGCTGAGAAGGTCATTAGCTGCAAACTCCCATCCATACAGGACCTGTACACCTCCAGGACATTGAGGCGTGCAGGTCGGCTCACAGCTGACCCAACTCACCCTGGACACTGTCTCTTTGACCCGCTCCCATCTGGCAGGAGGTTCAGATCCATTCGGACCAGAACCTCTCGCCACAAGAACAGTTTCTTCCCCTCTGCTGTTGGACTCATGAATGTCAATCCTAGGGCTGCCCACTCCAGTCGCTTGGTCCCAGTCACATGACCCGGTGTTGTGTTTGTACCTGAAGCTGATCCACTCTGATTAGTACCTACACTGTGTATATAGTAGCTGCTACTCTAATTATTGCCACCCCTTTTATAATAATTATTTTATCATGAGTATATTATTATTTCCTATATTTGCTTATCTCTTATTTTTTATCTTTCTTTTTGCACCAAGTACCGCAGCAATTTCCTAATGTTGTGATTTCTCACACATCTGGCAATAAAACCCTTCTGATTCTGAACCAGGCGGCCCGGCAGCAGCGGACGAGGGTCTGGGTGGCGGGGACGCCGGTATCCTCAGGCTGGTGGTCGAGGATGGTGGGCTGGTACCCGTAGCAGGTCTCGAAAGGGGACAGTCCGGTAGCAGAGGAGACATGTAGGCTGTGGGATAATTCTGCCCAGAGAAGGTAACAGGGCCACTGAGAGGGCTGACTGGAGAAGCAGCAAAGCAGGAAGCGGCCCAGTTGTTGGTTAGCTCACTCAGTTTGGCCATTGGTTTGGGGGTGGTAACTGGAGGAGAGACTGGCTGTGGCGCCCACTAGGCGGCAAAAGGCCTTCCAGAACCGGGCCGTGAACTGCGGACCTCGGTCGGTGACCACATCCAAGGGAAACCTGTGAAGGCGTACGGCATGTTCGAGGAGGAGCTCTGCCGTCCTCTTTGCTGTGGGCAAGCTGGGCAGGGCCACCAGGTGGACGGCTTTGGAAAAGCGGTCAGTGATGGTGAGGATAGTGTCGAGACCGTCTACGATGGGCAAACCCGTAACAAAGTCCAGGCCCAGATGTGTCCATGGGCGCCGAGGCACCGGGAGAGGAGCGAGGGTGCCTACTAGGGATGTGAATCTCCACCACTGAGGCCGATTCGATACGTATCTCGATACGCTACTGGCGATACGATACATTAACGATACGGTAAACCCTCTGGTGATACGATTCGATACGATTCATCCCTGCTGACGATTCTTTAATGATTTGAAAACGATTTTCGATTCGATACATTTCATGATGCTATTTTAAACGATTCAACACATTAAAAAGATTGATTGATCTGATTTTTAAATATCAAAATGATTTTCCCTCTCCTCTGTGAAGGATGTATTTGATCCTCTATTGTTTTTGATTAATCAATAAATTCAACATTAAAAGACAATGCACATCATCAGTGATATTTTACATATTATACATAACATTATTGCTACAATACTTGAAATAAGGGGGTTGACACTAGGTTTAGACAGAAAAATAAACCAACAGAATCAGAAAATTATTAGAGTTCATCATTTTTCAATTATTTGGAATTATTATGAAACAGTAAAAATTTGAAAACACTTCTAAATATGGTAATGATCCATATGTGGCAATATTAAAAGCTGTTGTAGCCTAATGTTACTGTTCCTTTAAGAGAAAAGTCCAAGCTGAGATGTGAGTTCATCTCAGCTGTTTATTGGACTTCTCTGAACTAAAATGTCATTCTGTCTGNTTGGAGAGTTGGTACTTTAACTCTGATTTAGTGTCAAAAATTAACTCTTCTGGAGTTAAAAATGTAACTCCAGAGTTAAGAGTTACTATATTAACTCCAACACTGGTGTTAAATTGTCAACTCCAGTGTTAAGAGTTACTATATTAACTCTAACACTGGTGTTAAATTGTCAACTCCAGAAGAGTTGGTT
This sequence comes from Aphyosemion australe, assembly GCA_006937985.1. NCBI lineage: Eukaryota > Metazoa > Chordata > Actinopteri > Cyprinodontiformes > Nothobranchiidae > Aphyosemion > Aphyosemion australe. Next base: position 180,987 of record SSNS01000737.1, on the reverse strand, counting down.
TTTGACACTAAATCAGAGTTAAAGTACCAACTCTCCAAAAAGAGTTAAATTAACTCTTTCTGGTGTGGACCCATATAGACACTTTAAAAGTGTTGAAATCAACTCTGACGGTGTTAATTTGATCATGCTGAATTTGCTGTGTATGGTTGTCTTTCAAACTGTCTTCATGCAATTGGATAGTGCTAGGACCGATCAGAGTAATGAATAACGTGACGTAATCACAGCGACGGAAAAGAGGGAAGCAGCAATGGCGTCTAACATCAATGATTTCTGTCGTTTTTGTATGAAAAACATGCAAATCTCAGGTGTTCTGGGACATTGCACTACTTTGTTTGATAAAAATAAGAAGCCGCTAAGTGTATCCGACAGACTTACGCACGTTGGAGTCTAAATCGTCCAATTCTTGCATGGCCAGCATACTCACCAGACATGTCACCCATTGAGCATGTTTGGGATGCTCTGGATCGGCGTATACAACAGCGTGTTCCAGTTCCTGCCAATATTCAGCAACTTCACACAGCTATTGAAGAGGAGTGGACCAACATTCAACAGGCCACAATCAACAACCTGATCAGAGATGCGACAGAAGTGTGTTGCCCTGCATGAGACAAATGGTGGCCACACCAGATACTGACTGGTTGTCTGCCCCACCACCCCCCATAAAGCAAAACCGTGCACATTTCAGGGTGGCCTTTTATTGTGGGCAGTCTAAGGCACACCTGGACGTTATTCATGCTGTCTAATCAGCCCCTTGATATGCCACACCTGTGAGGTGGGATGGATTATCTTGGTAAAGGAAAAGTGCTCACTAACACACATGTAGGCAGATTTCACAACAATATGTGAGAGTCATGGGTGTTTTGTGCACGTGGACAAAGTTTCAGATGTTTGAGTTCAGCCCATGAAAAATGGGAGCAGAAAAAAAAGTGTTGCGTTTATATTTTTGTTCAGTGTAATATATGAGACAGACTCATTCATGCAAAGCCAGATATTTCAAGCCTTAGTTATAATTGTGATGATTATGGCTTACAGCTGATGAAAACCCCACATTCATAATCTCAGACAATTAGAATATTGTGAAAAGGTTCATTATTCTAAACTCAAAGTGTCACACTCTAATCAGCTAATGAATCCAAAATGCCTGCAAAGGGTTCCTGAGCCTTTAGAGGGTCTCTCAGTCATTGAATTACTGACATAAATGGACTTTTATACCATATTCTCATTTTTAGAGTNGATGGTGAGGATAGTGTCGAGACCGTCTACGATGGGCAAACCCGTAACAAAGTCCAGGCCCAGATGTGTCCATGGGCGCCGAGGCACCGGGAGAGGAGCGAGGGTGCCTACTAGGGATGTGAATCTCCACCACTGAGGCCGATTCGATACGTATCTCGATACGCTACTGGCGATACGATACATTAACGATACGGTAAACCCTCTGGCGATACGATTCGATACGATTCATCCCTGCTGACGATTCTTTAATGATTTGAAAACGATTTTCGATTCGATACATTTCATGATGCTATTTTAAACGATTCAACACATTAAAAAGATTTTCCAGCCCACATCTGATTTTTAAATATCAAAATGATTTTCCCTCTCCTCTGTGAAGGATGTATTTGATCCTCTATTGTTTTTGATTAATCAATAAATTCAACATTAAAAGACAATGCACATCATCAGTGATATTTTACATATTATACATAACATTATTGCTACAATACTTGAAATAAGGGGGTTGACACTAGGTTTAGACAGAAAAATAAACCAACAGAATCAGAAAATTATTAGAGTTCATCATTTTTCAATTATTTGGAATTATTATGAAACAGTAAAAATTTGAAAACACTTCTAAATATGGTAATGATCCATATGTGGCAATATTAAAAGCTGTTGTAGCCTAATGTTACTGTTCCTTTAAGAGAAAAGTCCAAGCTGAGATGTGAGTTCATCTCAGCTGTTTATTGGACTTCTCTGAACTAAAATGTCATTCTGTCTGGTGTTTAGTTCTGCACAAATGTTACAATAATAAGGAATTATCTTAAATTACCTCACACAAAGCTTTAGTTGTGTAGATCAAAAAGAATGCTCGGAAGAATACGCTGCTGCAGAAACCGGTCACACGGACTTTAGAAAGTTTTATTTTGACAAGACAGGAAGCACGTACGTCGGTTAATATTGTCCCACGATGGTTTTTCTAACTGCGGCGGCGCACCACCTGGCCTCCGCTAAAAGAGAAGGACGGTGCGTTCAATGCGCCTCAAAAAACGAGGACATAGCAGGAAAACAATGAAGTAATCGATGTAACCATGGTTTTAACCGATGAGAGGCACGTACGGGAAGATACATTGCGATACAGCCGTCAGTTATAACCGGTGCGCACTGAAGCTACCGGTGCAGTCGCATCGCTAACGTCATGAACGAACCACCGGCTCAGATCTCCATCCCTAGTGCCTACGGGGGGTTGAGTGGATGTCTTGCTGCGGGCGCAGACATCACATGCTGCTGTGAATTCTTTGACGTCCCGCCACCAGAGGGAGCACTGAAGCAGTTGAAGGGTGCGAGCAGCACCAGAGTGACCGGACCATTTGGAGGCATGGCCCCAGGCGAGGGCCTCCTGTCAGCACTGTGGTGGCACATAGAGGCGGTGTGCAGGTGTTTCCGGGGGTGCCGGGTTGTTCAGGAGTGCCTGGCGGAATGGAGTCCTCTTGGGGCCAGTGGAGAGGTGCCAGGAACCGTCCGGCTGGTAGGATGGGTTCCGGGACTGGTGGGCGAGGTGAATGGGTGAACTGGCGGGGGAGAGAGTCCTCTTTGGCGTTCTTGGAGCCAGGTCGGTAGGCCAGCTGAAACTGAAACGGCTTGAAGAAGAGGGCCCAACAAGCCTGGCTGGGTTTGAGCTGCTTGGCGGATTTGATGTGGATGAGGATCTGATGGTCGGTCCAGATGGTAAAGGGTTTCGCCGTGCCAAGCAGCCAGTGTCTCCACTCTTCGAGAGCCCATTTGATTGCCAGTAGCTCTCGGTCGCCGACCCCATATTTCTGCTCTGTAGGTGCGAACTTGCAGGAAAAGAAGCAGCAGGGGTGGAGTTTCCCGTCTGGGCCATGTAGGGAGAGGACTGCCCCGGCGCCCACATCGGAGGCGTCTACCTCCAACACAGATGTCTTGTTGGTGTCGGGACGGAGAAGGATGGGCGCAGAGGTGAAGAGGCGGACAAGGCGGTGAAACGCCTTGGTGGCGTCAGGCTTTACCTGGAAAGGTCGAGAGTGATGGGTGGCCTAAGTGAGGTTGGTAAGAGGGGCTGCGATGGTGCTGTAGTGGCTGATGAAAAGTCGGTAGAAGTTTGCGAATCCTAGGAAGCTCTGTAGCTGCTTGAGGTTGGATGGAAGGGGCCATCGAGAAACTGCCTCGACTTTCTGGGGGTCCATGGAGAAGCCGTTGGTGGTAATGACAAACCCCAGGAAGGAGATGGAGGGCTGGTGGAACGTGCACTTCTCCAGTTTACAGAACAGGTTGTTTTCTAGGAGTCGGGTGAGAACTGCTTGGACATGGTGTAGGTGTTCTTCCATAGTGGGGGAGTAGATGAGGATGTCGTCGAGGTAGGCAAAGACCCAGCGACCCCACATGTCCCGCAGGACGTCATTGATGAGCCGTTGGAATACGGCAGGGCTGTTGCAGAGGCCAAAGGGCATAACTAGATACTCCCAGTGTCCGGTGGGTGTGATAAAAGCGGTTTTCCACTCCTCCCCCTCCTTAATGCGAAACAGGTGGTAAGCGTTGCGGAGGTCCAGTTTGGTGAAGACTGTGTCTCGGGTGAGGGAGTTGAGAGCAGTGTCCATGAGGGGAAGAGGGTGTCGGTATTTGATAGTAACCTGGTTGAGTCCCCGGTAGTCAATGCAGGGACGCAGAACCCCGTCCTTCTTTTTGACAAAGAAAAAGCTGGCGGCACCAGGTGACGTAGAGGGGTGGATCAGGCCTTGACGGAGGTTCTCCGTGATGTAATCGTCCATCGCCCTGGTCTCTGCTGGTGATAGGGAGAACAAGCAGCCACGAGGAGGGGCCGCGCCAGGTTGGAGTCGTATCTCCATGTCGTACAGCCTTCGAGGCGGTAGGGCACCAGCCCGTCCTTTGTCAAACACGGCCGCCAGATCCCGATAGGGCGAAGGAATGGCGTCCAAGATAGTGTCTGGAGGAGTGGCCTGGGGAGTGTCAGGCAGTGAGCGGTGAAGGGTGCATCTCGGTCCCCATCTGAGCAGTCGGCCTGTGGACCAGCAGACGTTGGGGTCGTGGAGAGACAGCCATGGCAGGCCCAGAATGAGCGGAGTGGCAGGGACAGTGACGAGGAGGAAACTGATGTTTCCTGATGTTTGTCCACACTCATACACAGAGGGGGCGTGCAATGGCGGATGGGAAATGGATCCAGGGGCCGTCTGTTGACGGAAGTGACGGGGATCACCCGATCTAGTTTAGTCGGGGGAATGAGGAGCCGGTTGACTAGATCTCGATCCATATAGTTGTCCAAAGCCCCTGAATTCAACAGGGCCCTGAGTTCGGTGAATCTGGACGAGAGGTGTAGGGTGACGGGTAGGAGGAACCGGGTGATAGAGGCGGTGATGTGGGATGGGCCAGGTAAAACGCCCCCTATGATTACCTGGCCTGGTCTTTTAACGGCCTCAGTGGACACTGAGGCAGGCCATGGGAGGGAGAGCCGCAGTAGGCACACAGGCCCTCCTTGCGGTGTCATGCCTTCTCGGCAGGGGGTAGGGAGCCCAGCTGCATGGGCTCCTCTCTTGGTGCTGGGGCAGGTGGAGAGGTTGGACCGGTGGGTTGAGGAGGTGTCGTGACTCCCCGGGTTCGTGGTCGGGCCAGGACCCGTTGATTGATCTGGAGGGCCAGGTCCGCCATTTTGTCCAGAGTGGGGGGCAGTTCGCGTCCCACCATCTCATCCCTGATGTAGCTGGCCAGTCCCTCCGTGAACACGGACTTGAAGGCAGCGTCTCCCCAGGGAACCTTGGCCGCGATGGTCCTGAACTCTGATACGTAGCTGCACACCCGCCAGTCCCCCGATGGAGTTTGAGCAGCCGGGCCTCGGCCCCGATGTCACTGCTTGGAGGAACGAAAGTCTTTCACAGTTCTTCAACGAAGGTGGCATAGTTCTGGCAGGATGGGGCCTTGCTGCGGCCCATTCCAGAGCCCTCCCGGACAGCAGGGAGACCAAAAGGGCCACTCGGGCCCGAGCGGTGGCGTATTTGTTTGGCTGGCATTCAAACATCATGTCCAGTGTCGCCAGTAGACCATCAGGGCTGCCGTCCACACCGGTCCACCTTTCAGGAAGACCAAACTTTAATCCTCCGGAATCTTCCTGTCTCTCCCTCTGAAGAGTGGTCATGGAGGCAGACAGCTGCATCATAACGGTGGACATGGCGTCCACCTTGGTGACTAGCCGATCGACTAGGCCATGGTGATGGGTGAGCTCAGCGCGCATGCGCCCGAACTCCGCTGGGTCAAAAGACTCAGTCATCCTGTCACGAAAGCCCTCACGTGAAGACGTGAGAGTGTAGCCTGGTTAGAAAACCCAGACGTGGCAGAATCGAGCGTTGGGAGCAGCTAGCATGCAGTTTATTCTAGGAACAACAGCGCTGAACCCGAGTGGCAGCGGGAACGCGGCGTTGTTCCGGAAAGTAAGAGATGAACTTACTTGTGGGTAGGCGGGAAGCCTGATGAGTCGGGACGCTCCGGTAGAAACAGGAGACACTCCGGAGAAGAGCCGGTAGGCTCGAGTAGAGAGCCGGAGGGGCTCGGATGAAGAGCTGGTAGGCTCGAGTAAGCTGAGAGCGGTGAGGCTCGAAGAAGAGCTGGGTAGCTCGAAACTCTGACATGAAGACTCGAGGACTGAGTGGCGAGGTGGCGTGTACTACCGGCTTTTATGGATGACGTGGATGATGGGAGATGGAGTCAGGGCTTGGATGTGACACTCAGCACACCTAAACCTCCGATCTTAGAATCGCTGGTTCAAACTTCCAATATTGCTGCTAAAATGTTTTTATTTATAGTTTCTGGTTTAAATAGATAGACATTTCTTCTAAATATTTAACATCTATTAGAATATTGATATGATCTAAAGCAGGGGTAGGCAATCCTTGTCCTCGAGTGCCGCCATCCAGCATGTTTTCATTGCAACACTCCTGATTCAGTGGTTGAATCACCTGTTCAGTAGGTCTGCTACTCTGCAAGCTCTGCAGAAGCATATTAATCACCTGCTGATTAAAATCAGGTATGCTGGAACTGTGAAACAGCTAAAACATGCACGATAGTGGCACTCAAGGACCAGGACTGCCTACCCCTGATCTAAAGTAAGCAGCCATTTTGTCATCTGAAGAACTGAATTATCAAAACTAAAAAGTTCTTGACCAGTTCCAAAAAAAATACCCAAAATTTGTGTTTCCATTATGTTATTACCTTAGAAGAAATATCTTGTGTAACTTGAATATTTTCATATTTAAAACATAAAGTAAACATGCATCTGATATCAAACGGTTGAAGATACTCTACGTGTATGTGAAGCTGAATGTGCAGTTTTGGTGTTGGGTGCCACTTTGACTCTTCAGGAATTTCAGAAACGAAGCTGCACCTGCAGCTCAATCTAAAACGAGCCACTCTTTGTGAATGAAGCCAACTTTCTGCCATCAGTCAGCCCACAGGAATGTCAGGTGTTTTTACTGAGAACAGCTCTCAGTACAAAGACTTCCTCGAGGAAGTTCAAATGGAAGATAAAGACCCACTACCAGAATTTGAACTAAGGTCCTTGGAGGTAGTCAGGGTTTTTACCTTCTCAGTGACCTAGTGGTATGAGTGTTTGCCCTGAGACTGGATAGTTGTGGGTTCAAATCCACATTCTGGTCATACCAAATACTTTAACCATGGGACCCAATGCCTCCCTGTTTGATACTCAGCATTCAGGGATTGGATTGGGGGTTAAACCACCAAATAGTTCCTGAGTGTAGCCATTGCAGCTCACTGCTCCCTATGGGGATGGGTCAAATGGGAAGATGTAATTTCACCAGTGTGTGATGATGACTAATGGGACTTTAACTTTAGAGAAGGACAGAGTCAGTGATGTTTTCTCCAGTCCTGATTATGTGGTATAAAGGCTTGCCGTCTGCAACAGTGCTGCCACAAACCACACCAGTATGCTCAGGACGTGGTGAGGATCTTGTATCCACTACCTTTTATTCTCACAAAGTAAAGAACAAATTAAAAATAACTACTGGTTGCTAATCTGGCTTGAGGAAGCTGCAATTATTTTGTATGCACACACACGCACGCCTGAAGGAAGGGGTTGGACCGCTGAATTATGCTTTTTCATATTTTGTTTTCTTGAACAGCTTTCCTGAACACCTACCCTTCATGGTGTCCTGAAAACAACAACAACAAAAATAAACATTTGGAGATAAAACTTTCAGTTTCTTCTTAACTCAGCCAAGAACCACGCAGGCGTGACCAGTTGAGGTGCCGATAACTCTCATTTACTTCCTTGTGGAGAAGTCAACAGTTTACATTTTAATAACTTTCATGCAAACTAAAATTCCTTACAGTTTTTCTCAGTTGCTAAAACACTAAAATCCATTGACTGAAGAAAGTTCTCAGTTGCTTGAACTCATTAAGCTAACTGTTGAGTCTGTTGTCAAAACCTTATACCATCCCACATGATTTAGCAAAACTCTAAATGCATTCTCATTTTTAAAACACATTTTGCACTCTAATGCAGTGTTCCCCAACCCTGGTCCTCAGGGCCCACTGTCCTGCATGTTTTCCATGTTGCCCTTTCAAACACCAGTGTTTCCCTGCTGCCACACACCTGACTCGAATGAGAGATTAACAGGCATCTGCAGCACTTGAAGTCCTCTTGAGGAGGCAATGCAGATCAGGTGTGCTGAAGCAGAGAAATGGAAAACATGCAGGATAGTGGGCCCTGAGGTCCAGGGTTGGGGAATACTGCTCTAATGTACATGTCATCCATAATAGTAAACACAAGTGGCACACATTTACCCATAACAAGAGCAGAAATGTCATTGATTGAACACAATCAGTCAAAATAAATTTCACTTGTTTCAAATGATGTGACAACCAACATAAGGTGGACAAACCGAGAGCCCGGGCGGAATTTGAACCTCAGACTCCCGGGTGAGAGTCATGCGCGTCAGCCAAAGGGATATCCCTGTGGACAAGCAGCCCAGGCGCATGATCAATCGGGATACAGTGATGGCATGCTCACCCTGTCACATCAAGCAAGTTCAGAGCGCAAACAGGTTGTTGAAAGTGGGAATGGTTTACCATCAATGGGCAGTTTATGAACCTGTACCTCCCTCCATACTTGCCTTTCCTGAATCCGATTGAGGAGTTTTTTTCCTCTTGGAGATGGAAAGTGTATGATAGACAGCCCTACATCAGAGTAAATCTGCTGCAAGCCATGGATTTAGCCCAGGGGTGCCCAATCCTGGTCCTGGAGGGCCGGTATCCAGCAGGTTTTAGTTTTAACTCTGCTTCAACACACCTGATTTCAATCAGCAGGTGATTAACAGGCTTCTGCAGAGCCTGATGAGCTGCTGCACAGGTGATTCAACCACTGAATCAAGCATGTTGGAGCAGAGACACCACTAAAATGTGCTGGATACCGGCCCTCCAGGACCAGGATTGGGCACCCCTGATTTAGCCTGTGGTGATATAGGTGAGGAATCATGTCAAGGCTGGATACGGCACACCAGAGGCTTTTCCCCCCGTTGCCTCAGGAAGGAAGATATTGCATGTGATGTTGATGAAGTGCTGTGGCCTGACCCAGCCCAAAGACAAGAAGAGGCCCATTGATAACATGTTTAGTCCTTTGATGTTTTTCATTGTATGTTTTTTTTCCACTGTCATTGTACACTGTAGCACAATGGATTGCAGGCTGTATATGGTACAATAAGCAAATTGTATGGCCCTGAACATTGTGCTTTCTATTTTTTTGGTGTATTGTTTACTGACTGCTTGATAGTGTATGTAATTTTGAGCAATTTGTTTATGATTTGAGAGTAGTGTTTGATTTTGAGCACAGGTAGAATTGTTTTGAGGCGAATGCAAGAGGAATGAGAGGTTTTGTGAATCGTGCTTGAAGCTGAGGTTTGTGTTTTGAAAAAAATGGAGCAAGGTTTCAGGAATTGTGCTTTAGCAATTGAGGAAAACTGTAATAAATAAAAAGAAAATATTTCTTTGTTGTAAAAATTATTCTGGATAATCTTGGAAAGCCTGATTCCACTTTTCCCACTGTGGCTCAGTGGGAAATTTGGTCACTTAATTAGACCAATGCTCTATAACTACAGGCCATTAATGATAATCTAAACCTTACACACACACAAAACATTCAAAAAATTTGAATATTGTGCAAAGGTTCATTTATGTCAGTAATTCAATTTAAAGGCCCTATGTTAGATATTCATAAAAATCATGGTAAAAAATGCAACAATGCAACAATTTGGTAGTAAACAGATAAAAATATTACACACTGGGGCTTTAAAAGGTGAAACTACTGCTTCACCTTTTAAAAACTACCGGTACGCATCGTTCCCTGGGGAAAAAAAGTTCTGGTACACTGAGAGGTAAAAATTAGAAATACCGATGTGTACCAGCCCACTTACAGTTTTTCTCAATTGCTAAAACACTAAACCCTGTTGTCTGAACCAAATGCTCAGTTACTTGAACCCACTGATTGAATCAATCACTCTTTTGACAAAACCATAAAGCACTTTTCACCTGTTTAGACACAACTTGCCAACACATTTTCATTGTGATGCACCTGTGCTGCATAATGGTGAGCACATATGACAAAAGTCAATCACAAGTAAAGCACAAGTGTCACCACTTGAACACAACAACTAAAAACTGATCACACTTGTGGCTAATGATGTGAGGGATCGTACACAGTGCTTCATCCTTATAGATGTATTCATGGGGTCTTTCCACTGCATCCAGTTGAAAACCCCTCTGTAGAAATGGATCTAGTTTTGTAAGTGATACAGAAAAAGTGATTTAGGCCACTACAGTAAATCACTACGTAATCAACATTGAATGTGTCTGGATAATATGCCAACCTGTACGTACTGGAATCTTTGCTCTTTGCACTTACAGTAGTATTTGTATATTTTTGTACTTTATTTTTAGTATATGGGCTTACTGTACACAAGTGTCAAACACATAACATTTCTGTTTGTTTTTACAAGCGCTACGTGTAAATGCACAAGAATTCTGTTTTGTCTTTTTGTACAAGTGCTAAATGCACAGTTATTTTTGTTTTGCAACATGCCTTTCTCCTACAGTGAACAATAAACATTTATTTCTCCAGCTTCATGTCCTGAGCATTGTGTTTTCTATTTTTCTACGTAGTGTTTAGTGACTGTTCAGTAGTGATTGTCATTTTTGATTGACTCGGGGCAGGATTTGACAACATTGTTCAGTTTTGAGCACAGATTCAACTGTTTTGAGGTGAAAATTTGGTGTTGTAAGGTTTTGTGAATGTTGCTGGAAAATTGTGTTTTGTGTTCACAGTTTAGAGAAAGGGAGAGCAGCTTTCAAGAAATGTGTCTTAGCAATCGAGAAAAACTGTAAAGCACTGGCCTACAGCATATCAGCCACTCAGGAAGGTGGCACACAGAGCGCTCAGAGCCCGACTCGAAAGGTGTAGGATCAAACCACTTTAGAGGTGGGGGGAGTTGGCTGCATTTTTGTTGTTAACATAAAACATTTCAACCAAGCACTGTATGCTTTTTGTATTTTACAAATGTCTTTAAAAAACACATAGTAAAAATAAACATTTAAAATTCTCAAATTTTAGGGGTGCATCTGCATCTGCACCCCCAAAACAGGGCTAAAAACGCCCATGGTTTGAACGATTACAACTAAAACGTAATAAACAAGGAAATAATCAGGAGGTTAACGAGACACTGAAAGGTTCATTGCATAATGAAATTTTTTCTTTGATCATAGAACAAGAAACAGGCTGAGCAACATGTTTAACAAAAGTATCAGGAAGGGAAAGTAAAAAATCACTTTTTCAAGGGCGTGAACAAAATTCATGTGCATAAAAAGACGGAGACACCTGACAGAGGTGAGACACCAACCACCCTCCTGCAGGATTTCTCCTTCAAACCTCATAGAAGTAAGATGTGCACTTTTTCTTTCCCTTTAAACTTTTCAGAGCTATTCAAAATTATTTTCATTAGTGTTTAGCTTTTTTAGTTTTCTCTTAAATGTCATCTAAATGTTGATATACTTCTCTTATTTGGTGATATTCTGCATCCAGAGGACATTGCAAATGTATGAAATTATTTACTTTTATATCATCATTTATAAACCATAAACATATTATATTTATATTTGGGGGGTTGGATTATAAAAAGCAGAAGAGTTTATGTTTTAAAATCAGTTTCAGGTCCTCATATAAAATTATGAATTTCTGATGTAATTATATCTTCTGTGATGCATATCAGTTCTGAAAAGGTATTTTTAATTAACCTATTGTTTTTCTAAAGTGATTAAGTTAGCACCCGTTTTAGCCGTCATGTTTACAAAGAAATGTAGTGTTTGTTGTAAAGATTGAGTCAAATTTTTCTCTTAGAGTTCACATTTTAAATGGTGGGTTAGGGTTAGGTGCAAGGAAGGACTGAAGATGGGTGAAAGAAAAAATAAGAGGGGTACTGATTATTGACTGGACAAGAGAAAAATAATGAGAGGAAACTTCATAGGATGGAAGAGGTGGAGGGATAACCATTTCTTCATTAGTTTTTCTCTCTGTTACAGTCTCTGTTTTCCAACGTGATGGACATAAAAGCATCCTCCTCTGAAAATGTGTCCTTCGTACACCACAAAGAAACAGTTACCACCTCCACGAGCAGCAATGACCAGGAGCAGCTGCAGCAGCTGAACATTCGCTTAGCCAATTACATTAACAAAGTCCGCTTCCTGGAGAACCAGAACCAAAAGCTGAAGATGGAGGTGGACTCCCTGAAAAGCCACAAGTTGAGCTCCATCTCTAAAGAATACAATGAGGAGGTGAAGAAGCTGAGAGAGCAGGTGGAGTTCCAGTCCAATAAGAGTTCACGGCTGGAGGTGGAGCTGATTGAGCTAACTAAAAGGTGGGAGGGGCAACCAGGGTGTGTGTGTGTGTGTGTGTGTGTGTGTGTGTGTGTGTGTGTGTGTGTGTGAAAATACATATTTTAAGAAAAGGCACAGAAAAGCCATTGCTCCGCCTTCTTCTCAAACTTCCCACACAGCAATGGGTTGTGGGTAGTACCCTTGCCCGAAGTCTGCATTGATGCGGACTTGAGCGAAGTGTGGATCAAGGGTGCAAAAGGGGCGTAGTCAACTTCCGCACTTGAGAATCGGGACACCCTATGCACTCGCACCCCTGGCTGGTAATGCGCAATTGAAGGGCGTAAAGATGGAAGTGCGAGTATTTGTATTGGGCCTTTGTTTAAAATATGTCGGCCAAAAGTCAGTCGGAAATGATGTCAACTCAGGAGGAAATAGGAAATGCATATATGTGGCCAGAACCATTATTTATGAAAATACTAGTTGTTAGAGAGACGAGCGATGGAAGCCATCGCTGCATATAACAACATAGAAAACATAAACGTGACAACTATTGTTTCTTCGTCCATTGCTGCTTCCTCCATTGTGTCGATCTTTGTTTACTGCTTTTCGCGTCTTTTGCTCTGATCGATAATGTAACTCACTGCGCAGTGGTCGCGATGTGCTGGCGTTTCATCAAATTCCTTACAGGGCCAAATATATATGGAGACAGGACAGCTTAAGAGGACCGGGGCTTCAGATCTCCTGGTCAGTTTCATGCTCACAGATTTACCCTGAAGTTCCGATAAAGGAAACGCACCTAATGCTAACGATGAATTAGAAATAGTCGACTCTAAAAGTATCTCAAGCTACTTTTTAATGACAACAACTCAATATTACAGTGAAATGTATTTATCTACTTATCAATTTGCTGCGATTGACTCGACTTCTAGAATCTTCTGGCACTGAGCCGTACTTGGCATTGCTCAGAGCAGACTTGTTTGTTTTGAAACATGGACTGCAGTACCCAAAGTTGACCACAGGATGTCATTCTTACTTCATGAATCTTTACAATTGAATACTCTGTTTTGGACGCCATAGATGTCACACAACACAGTTAAATTCATTTCCTGTCCAGGTTGGAGCAGGAGACTCCTCAAAGAGAAAAAGCAGAGAGGAACCTCACAGATTTGAGAAAGGTATTTATTATGGTGTCAATTATTAAACTCACTGAGGATTTTTGAATAAATGTACTTTTCAAATAATTTATTGCTTGAACAAAGTGAAGCTTTAAATAAATGATTCTGTTTCTGAAATGCTTGTTAAGATTATTAAGCTACATATGGGATAACTTTAGCTTAACCTTTTGTTAATTTAATTGACTACTAGATTATCTATCTTAACCCTTTATAGGGCACCCATTGAAGTAGTTTAAAATTTTAAATTTCAACCCCTGGGTGTTATTATGGTTTATAACAAAAGTATTTTTCTGTTTTTAGAATTTTCAAAAATATTTATTTTCATGGAGAAAATCAGAGAAAATGAAGTGCTCAAATATGGACGCTGGCCCTGTTCTGGTAAAAGAAATCCCAAAATAAAAATCATTAACAAGTTAAATAAACATTATTTTTTAACAATATAGATAATTATAAGACACTTTAGAATAATTTAGCTAATTTTAGAACATTATTTCACTGTAGAATAATACTGAATATGTCACAATTATTAAACAATACAGTAAACTTTTATAAAAACAGATTACTGTGGAATATTTTTGGAAGTTATAGAACATTAAATGCCATTTCTGATCAAATATAGATTATTAGAATATTTTAGAATATTATGTATTTGAGGATCTGCCTCAGTGTCATCTTCCTCCTCTTCATCATCATCACTGATGGTGAGACTTGCTGGTACAACACCTGTCCCCCTCTGTTTTTTATAGAAATCTTAGTTTTAAACTGAAAAATATATTCAATATTATAATTATTGTTATTACTGTAACCATGATCATGAAGATTAAGTCTAAAAAACAACAGATTTGACCTAAAAATAAACATAATTTCTTCTACTTGTTCAGGGCGTATGATCATATATGGCAGCTTTGATTTTCATGCTCTGATTTCACCAACTTCACTGAGTTTAACATTTAGAACACATGTATCCTTATTTAGCACCACTAGTCAACCTTGTGATGTGAGAGTTTCATAAACCTAGCATTGTTAGTTTTAGAGATCCAACTGTAAACACGAGAGGAGACGAGATCCAGGAAGGCAGTTTTCTGGGTTTTCAGAAACACCAATATTTGGCGCGTCATAGCCCCGCGCTGATTGGTCGAATGGCGCCATGGCGTTAACTGTGACTAGCTTGATCTGTGATGATTGGTTGGGTGAAATCTCGTAATTCTAAGAGTCTGTAAAAAGGCACACCGACATCATTTATGATGTGAGTGGAAGTGTCTAAATATAGACACTTGCCCTATAAAGGGTTAAGTTTCTTCCTTATTTTAATTACAACTGCACTCACAAACCTATGCAGAATCTGGATGCTGAAATTTTGCACAGCAAGGATCTGGAGAAACAAATCAAGAGGCTGCAGGAGGATGAGGAATTCCAGAGGAAGATTCATAAAGAGGTTCTTCTGATCATTTATGTTTTCTTCATTTATTCACTTTTCTTTGAATTATACGTTAAATACTACCTTATATATCAGTAAATCCACACAGAGGTGTAACTCACTTTATTGTCCTTCTGCAGGAGATTTCTAAATTGCAGGAAGAGATAAAGAAAAATGAGAGCGGCGATGAGGTGGACGCGTCCAAATCTATCATGGAGGATATAATAGAAGAGATCAGGAAAAATTACATCGAGCTAGCCAGGAAAAATATAAGTGAAGTTGAGCACCACCACAAGACCACGGTAGGAGACACTGGTAATCCTACCTGTGGGTGGGTTTAGCATGATGTGGTCCTGATCCATCTGATTTGAGACAGAAGCTTTAATTTTGGTGAAAAATAAGATTTCATCAAGTTTTTCTTTCATTTTTGTTGTTTGTTAAAAAAAACTTCAAGAAAAGGAGGCTTGAAAAAATAACAAAAATTTTCTGATTAACATCCTTCTTCAAGTGGACGGTTTCAGCAGTCTGAGTGGTTGAACTTCTTCCTCAGCAGGTCTTCAGGTTTTCCAGAAGTGTGTTAACAACCAATAAGTGTTTAATAGTTTCATGCTGTTACTGCAGTCCAATGGTAGCCTGGCAAGCCATTTTATATATGTGAATATATAATATATAGTCCGGACATGACCTATGGACAGAGATCAGTTGCAGGGTGGAATCTACAGTTGTCTTCCAGACTGTCTTCGCATGCTATTGGACAACAAACAATGTAACGTAATCACTGCTAAGGATGTCAGTCAACGGGGCAGTCCACCATACTCTGTTGTAAAAGACGCAAATACATCCTTTTACTAAATAAACTTAAGTACCTCTATCTGCTCTTGACTCAAAGAAAAGCCCAAGTCTAAATAGTCCAAAGTTGATGCCAAAGCCGTTTCAAAGGAGCCGTCGCCATTTTGTTCCACTCCGTCGCATCATCCCGCCCACCAAACTGATAGAGCGCTGTGATTGGCATGACACAAGACTGCTCAGGCCAATGGTAGACCTGCTGAAGCTCCTATAGAGCGTGGCTAGACCGACATGCAGAGCAAAATCATTTTGCTTCGGCTTATGTCTATCTAAAATACTAGGCTAGTCCAATGGTAGAATAAGTGCTGGATTCTTTTAAGTAAAAGTACAGATAAAGAAGTAAAAAAACTACTCAAGTAAAAGTAGAGCAATAAAAAAATGAAATATTGCCTACATTATATCACAGTACAGGGTCAAAATATCACCTTTATGGATTTCTGAAAAATCATACAAAATTCCTGAAAGGGGGAAACTCTGGATTGTAGCTTTAAAGTACTATTACCTTTGGAACTGCAGTCTGGTGCAGACAAGGGAGGGTGCTGCCGGTCTCCATCGGACAGGGGGTGGGGTGGGGGTCGGACAAATTGCTTTAAAATGTAGTGGAGTAAAAAAGTAGGCCTCAAGAAAATTACTTAAGTAAAGTACAAATACAGAAAAATTGTACTTAAGCACAGTAAAGAAGTACTTGTACCTCTTTACACTCCATCACTGCTGCAGTCTGTCTCTGAGTTATTACATGTAATCTCTGACTTTTGACCCTGCAGATCAACACAATGAACCAGACAATTAGTAAGAACACTGAAGAGCTGAACAAGGCTCGCCAGCAAATCTCCGAGTTCACACTAGAGAAGCAGAAACACACCTGTGAGATTGAGTATCTCACGGGCATGGTATGTAGAACACGTCTCTTTGCTTTGACTTAACCAAACTCCTCAAAAACCTGTTTCATCTTGTCTCACCTCTCTGATAAAACCCAGATTGACTCCCTGAAGAGGCAGATAGAAGATTTGGAGGAATGCCACAAAAAAGAGGTCACTGATTTACAGAAGAACATCATAAGTCTGGAGAACCAGGTCACCACCACGACAGAAGAGAACGTGTGCATTGAGAAGAAGTATCAAGATATGAAAAGAATCAAGAGCCAGTTGGACAACGAGATTGCCATCTACAGGAAACTGCTGGAAGGGGGAGAGAAGGAGTAAAGCTGAGATTAAATCAGAGGCAGTTGAATTTTTTCCCCTGTAGTAATTGTTTTACATCTCTAAACTCTGTTTGCTTCTACAGGATTAAATCATCCGAGCAAGCAACAGAATTCAGATTTGCCAAGGTACAAACTCTCCTGTTGTCACCTGAACACTGAGCATGTTCAGCAGCTCTCGTGACAACTCTTGTTGGT
This sequence comes from Aphyosemion australe, assembly GCA_006937985.1. Taxonomy (NCBI): domain Eukaryota; kingdom Metazoa; phylum Chordata; class Actinopteri; order Cyprinodontiformes; family Nothobranchiidae; genus Aphyosemion; species Aphyosemion australe. The sequence continues at coordinate 164,030 of SSNS01000737.1, read as the reverse complement.
CAAGAAAAAAAATTATATATATATATTTACAAGCAGCTTTAAATTTAAAAACAAATAATGTTATATAAATCTGAATATATTCTAATTGTGTTGGATCAGGTTCAAACCTAGAATCCCAGCAAATCCATGAGCTTATGAAGGAACACAACTTCTATGAGGTAAATGTAGTACACAGGAACTGATTTAAATCATCCACTTCCTTTCAAACTGATTAAAATGTTCTTAAAATCTTTATTGATATGAATATTACTTATATCATGTGAGTGGGTTTTACTGACATGTTGTTTCTGTGCTCCAGGATGTCAACGAATAAACCTGCGGCAGACAAGAAGACACACAAACACTGTTGTCCCGGTTGATTTGGACAGAAACTACAGAGACAAAAATGTCCAAAAATAAACTAAATATTTCTTACTTTACTTAATCAAAATCCCTCCGAGTGTCTTCATCCCTGCAGAAATATTAGGAGGAAAAGCTGAATCAATAAAAGGAGAACATGAGAGGGAATATTTTGTGAAATATGATCATTGTTGATCTGTAGCCAAATATTTTAAAGGCACATTATGCAACTTTTTCATATTTTTAAACCATTTTCTTGAGCCAACTGCTAAAATGACCTTTTACAGCAGGGGTCCTCAACTAAATTTGTTCAAGGGCCAGAGTTTTTTCCAGCAGACATCGTGAGGGCCAGATGCTCTTCTAAAATAAAGTTCAATTATTACTGTATCATAATTATTTAATATATCAATTTTCCATCTAAATTTATGTTTTTATTTCAGCGTTTAGTTTAGTTGGCTTTGCCTATCAGCCAGGTAAATATTGTACTTGTACATGTGTTGCTCTCTTCCTGTGCGCAGTTTATGTCGAAACACCGCAATTATGCGCTAATATAGTGGAAAGTGCAAAAACAGACATTCAAAGAACTGCTGCAGACTACATAAAAAATGAATGAGAGCTATCACTTGTAATCATTTGTGATTAAAGGCTGTTTGTTTAATTTAATTTAGAAACAAAGGAGAACATGCATTTTCTCTTTCCTGATTGGCCCACAGCCTGTTTTTGAAAAAGCTGCTAGAAAATTACACACACACACTTTAATGAGCATATTTCTGTAACCACAAAGTCTCATTTTGATCGATTTTAAATCTTGACATTATCTGTACAAAGTTTGAGTTTGATAAGGTGAAGAACAACAATCATAATGGGTGGATAGAATGTGTGTACAATTTGATTTTTAGCAGCGTTAGAGACAGAAATGTGGCAAAAACCCTCACACATGAAGCAGGATTTTCAGTCACTCTTTTGGTTGTAGGTTTAGTTGTGTTTGGGGAATGTTAAAAAGGTTTATATGGTGTTGTAGCCAAGATTCTGCCGAGTATTTAGAGGTACAGCTTGATGATATGTATTGATATTTGGGACATGCATTTTGCTGTTAAACTTTAAAGTCCCCCAATTGAGAACCATTGGATTGAGGGGTTAAAAACAATAGCGCACAGCGAGGAGGAGTTTCAGTTTCATTTTTATGACAGTGAATTAAAATTGACACTAGGGGGTGCTAAATGCAAGTCAAAACTGCAAAGTTTCATTTTAATAAGCAATTTCCATACTCTGTGTTAATGCCAAACAAGATTATTGTTCTATATTTAACAGAAGCTGTTGTTAGAATTGTAATCAGTCTCCTTAAAAGTATATTTTTAAACCTGTCCCAAACGTCTGCTCAGCTCTTGATATGAATGAGTGAAATTCAGCCATAAGTTTGATTCTTTATCTTTGATTTGATTATTAATCATCTTGAATTTTTAATGTAAATAATTTGATGTGTCTCTCAGCTGAATGTGGGAAAAAATAAAGATTATCAGTGAACTCTCTTTTCTTTTTCTTGCACAACAAATCAAATATTTCAAAAATCTTACAAGCGAGGATTTCTGTGCACATCTGATGTTTTAAATAAAATCCCCCACAGGAACATGCTATCATAATATAGAAGGCTGGAGTTTTATCATGTTGTTTCTGTTTTCTAGAGTTGTCCTCCTTGTGTTGTTTGTCACCTCTCTGCTTGTTACTCACCTGAGCTCGTTCTACTAATTAGCTCAGCTTTTGGTCGTCCACTAATCAGTCCTCCCTGTATAAATAGTTCTCAGGTTCTTCATCAGTTCACCTCCATGTTTGTTCCTTTAGCACAGTGGTTCTCAATTAGTGGGGCCCCCCTGGGGGGGCGCGGCGGCTGCACCCAACCCCCCCCACCCCCACTCAGAGCATCCCCGACGGAGAATACAAGACAGATTTTATAATACATGCCACACTCCGGTTTGGGCAAAATGTATAATTTTTCCAACCTCCAATGTCAGTCCAATAAATGAGGATGGGCGATATATTCACGCATGTGACTCTTTGAGCAATATAATCATGCACTGACTGGTTTGTGAACACAGAAAAATTCCAAACATGGATTTTAAAGGAGTCATCACCTATAATACCGTGGATATCTATGTCCTGTTATAGTCTTTTAGACCATTAACATAAATTGTATTGGAAAAATAAATTAAAAATTTGCTTTTTTAATCCTTTATTGTGAAGGGCATATTTTCTCACGAGATCACACGCGATATTTCGGTTGTCTTGGACGTGCGGGACTGAGGAGCGCGTTGATTGGTGGAAGGAAGCAGGACGCCGCTTCAGCGTCTCGCTCCAAAACAACAAAAGTTATAACTGAACCCGACCTGGCGGTGACCTACGGGATCTAACCGTGTTTTTATGAGCCCTCGCCTCGTGCGTAATGGCGCCCTCGCATCTTGTTGAGTTGGGACAAAGCAAGCTAACAGCCAGGCATCGGCTCTTATGCTGTTGTGAAGATGGAATACACAAACCGATTGCAGTTTTGTTTCCCATAACACGGATTACAACATGAGTCGTCAACGGTAATTTATGCGTTTATGTTATGAAATGAGCTTTGTTGTGCTGGTTTGTTCGCTGCTGGTTCATATTTGTTTATATTTGACCTTTGTGTCGGCATATAGGGCCAGAGCTCAAGTTCTTGTTTTGGAATGCGCGTGCTCGTGGGGTGCATGTGAGCTGGCTGAAGAAGGCAAGACTAAACAAACGCGTCAATGTTAAATATCGGCTTCTCAGCCAGTGAAAAATCATTAGAATGCCATTATAGACATTTTTTCAAGTGGAAAAGTGAAAATTTCAGGTGATGACTCCTTTATATTTTTCTTTTTGTTTCATTTTATATTTGTTGTTTAGTGATGTATAAACGGCCCATATTAAACATGGTTATGTTAGAAAGAAGCCTCATCTTTGTTTCCCTGCAGTGCCCACCATTGTGGTATTTTATTTAAATAAAATGTTTTTTAACATAACTGCCTGTCTTTCTTATATGAGAAATGGAAAGAATCGCTGCTGCATTTGGACGCACGATGAGGGCGCACGCAGCCAGAGGCCGCATTTTCCCTTCACTTTCATTTTTAAAATACGTAATTAAACATTCAACAAAACCGTTAAATATCTATTCATTTTAATTAATATTTAGTCGAAACAAGCTGACCGGGGTGCCCCAGAGTAACATATAAACAATGCAACTAAACAATTTCACTTACCGTAAATTAGGAACAGCGTCTGGTAACACTTTACAATAAGGTACGCAAANGATGTCATTCTTACTTCATGAATCTTTACAATTGAATACTCTGTTTTGGACGCCATAGATGTCACACAACACAGTTAAATTCATTTCCTGTCCAGGTTGGAGCAGGAGACTCCTCAAAGAGAAAAAGCAGAGAGGAACCTCACAGATTTGAGAAAGGTATTTATTATGGTGTCAATTATTAAACTCACTGAGGATTTTTGAATAAATGTACTTTTCAAATAATTTATTGCTTGAACAAAGTGAAGCTTTAAATAAATGATTCTGTTTCTGAAATGCTTGTTAAGATTATTAAGCTACATATGGGATAACTTTAGCTTAACCTTTTGTTAATTTAATTGACTACTAGATTATCTATCTTAAGTTTCTTCCTTATTTTAATTACAACTGCACTCACAAACCTATGCAGAATCTGGATGCTGAAATTTTGCACAGCAAGGATCTGGAGAAACAAATCAAGAGGCTGCAGGAGGATGAGGAATTCCAGAGGAAGATTCATAAAGAGGTTCTTCTGATCATTTATGTTTTCTTCATTTATTCACTTTTCTTTGAATTATACGTTAAATACTACCTTATATATCAGTAAATCCACACAGAGGTGTAACTCACTTTATTGTCCTTCTGCAGGAGATTTCTAAATTGCAGGAAGAGATAAAGAAAAATGAGAGCGGCGATGAGGTGGACGCGTCCAAATCTATCATGGAGGATATAATAGAAGAGATCAGGAAAAATTACATCGAGCTAGCCAGGAAAAATATAAGTGAAGTTGAGCACCACCACAAGACCACGGTAGGAGACACTGGTAATCCTACCTGTGGGTGGGTTTAGCATGATGTGGTCCTGATCCATCTGATTTGAGACAGAAGCTTTAATTTTGGTGAAAAATAAGATTTCATCAAGTTTTTCTTTCATTTTTGTTGTTTGTTAAAAAAAACTTCAAGAAAAGGAGGCTTGAAAAAATAACAAAAATTTTCTGATTAACATCCTTCTTCAAGTGGACGGTTTCAGCAGTCTGAGTGGTTGAACTTCTTCCTCAGCAGGTCTTCAGGTTTTCCAGAAGTGTGTTAACAACCAATAAGTGTTTAATAGTTTCATGCTGTTACTGCAGTCCAATGGTAGCCTGGCAAGCCATTTTATATATGTGAATATATAATATATAGTCCGGACATGACCTATGGACAGAGATCAGTTGCAGGGTGGAATCTACAGTTGTCTTCCAGACTGTCTTCGCATGCTATTGGACAACAAACAATGTAACGTAATCACTGCTAAGGATGTCAGTCAACGGGGCAGTCCACCATACTCTGTTGTAAAAGACGCAAATACATCCTTTTACTAAATAAACTTAAGTACCTCTATCTGCTCTTGACTCAAAGAAAAGCCCAAGTCTAAATAGTCCAAAGTTGATGCCAAAGCCGTTTCAAAGGAGCCGTCGCCATTTTGTTCCACTCCGTCGCATCATCCCGCCCACCAAACTGATAGAGCGCTGTGATTGGCATGACACAAGACTGCTCAGGCCAATGGTAGACCTGCTGAAGCTCCTATAGAGCGTGGCTAGACCGACATGCAGAGCAAAATCATTTTGCTTCGGCTTATGTCTATCTAAAATACTAGGCTAGTCCAATGGTAGAATAAGTGCTGGATTCTTTTAAGTAAAAGTACAGATAAAGAAGTAAAAAAACTACTCAAGTAAAAGTAGAGCAATAAAAAAATGAAATATTGCCTACATTATATCACAGTACAGGGTCAAAATATCACCTTTATGGATTTCTGAAAAATCATACAAAATTCCTGAAAGGGGGAAACTCTGGATTGTAGCTTTAAAGTACTATTACCTTTGGAACTGCAGTCTGGTGCAGACAAGGGAGGGTGCTGCCGGTCTCCATCGGACAGGGGGTGGGGTGGGGGTCGGACAAATTGCTTTAAAATGTAGTGGAGTAAAAAAGTAGGCCTCAAGAAAATTACTTAAGTAAAGTACAAATACAGAAAAATTGTACTTAAGCACAGTAAAGAAGTACTTGTACCTCTTTACACTCCATCACTGCTGCAGTCTGTCTCTGAGTTATTACATGTAATCTCTGACTTTTGACCCTGCAGATCAACACAATGAACCAGACAATTAGTAAGAACACTGAAGAGCTGAACAAGGCTCGCCAGCAAATCTCCGAGTTCACACTAGAGAAGCAGAAACACACCTGTGAGATTGAGTATCTCACGGGCATGGTATGTAGAACACGTCTCTTTGCTTTGACTTAACCAAACTCCTCAAAAACCTGTTTCATCTTGTCTCACCTCTCTGATAAAACCCAGATTGACTCCCTGAAGAGGCAGATAGAAGATTTGGAGGAATGCCACAAAAAAGAGGTCACTGATTTACAGAAGAACATCATAAGTCTGGAGAACCAGGTCACCACCACGACAGAAGAGAACGTGTGCATTGAGAAGAAGTATCAAGATATGAAAAGAATCAAGAGCCAGTTGGACAACGAGATTGCCATCTACAGGAAACTGCTGGAAGGGGGAGAGAAGGAGTAAAGCTGAGATTAAATCAGAGGCAGTTGAATTTTTTCCCCTGTAGTAATTGTTTTACATCTCTAAACTCTGTTTGCTTCTACAGGATTAAATCATCCGAGCAAGCAACAGAATTCAGATTTGCCAAGGTACAAACTCTCCTGTTGTCACCTGAACACTGAGCATGTTCAGC
>SSNS01000737.1:79050-155625 GCA_006937985.1 Aphyosemion australe | reverse complement strand
TTAAAGAACGAGTAACACCTAAATCAACTTTTTTGTGCTGATAACCTGTATAGATGAGTATCTAATAGTGCTGTAGACATGTGTAATCATTATTTTGGCAGTTTAGTGCAACTTACTTAAAATGTAATATTACAGGCAAAAACCATAATTATATCTCCACCTTCAGGTCAAAACTCTGCTCCACACTGATTTAGAATCAGCCCCAGCTGATTGCTGTAGAGATGCAGCGCACGGTGACGTTGTCTACCTTACTACGTGGCTGCGCTGCACTGGACTCCAGCTGAGTCGGCCGCACCTCCACCTGGCGCAACCACTCACCTGCCGATATGACACGTTAGAGCTCGGAGCCGCTCGCCTCCTTGAAAAAAAAACCTCCTCCTCCCCTTTTTTTCTGGTGATCGCGGTGGACAGTAAATCCTCCAACCTGCTGGTGCTTCTGAGTCTGCTTGTTCTCCTGAGCGCTAGGTTTGCTTGTTTGTGCGCTCCTGTACACGCGCGAGTGCGCACGCGCTTGTAAATGACTAGTTTTTCCGACTGGGAAACTCCGAGAGCCCACGTGGGGTGGTTGATGGTGGTGCTGTCAATCACTGCCTCAGTGCCGCTCCCTCGGTCCTCCAGGTGACGCCTATTTTGCAGGTATTTTTCTAACAGGAAGTCTGCTTGGAATAAGTCTCCGCCCATGGTGTTACTCACCCTTTAAACATTCTTCTTTGTTGTTTTCCTCTCATCCAACAAGGGCATTAGCAATAGCTCAGGCTAGCATTAATATTAGCTCATGCTAGCATTGTTTAGCAGTTAGCATTACCTGGCTAACATTTATATATATACCATACCATACCATACCATTTTATTTCTAAAGCACATTTTAAAACACAGCATGGCAGCTGACCAAAGTGCTGTACAAGTACAAAATTAAAAACATAGTAAATAAAACAACAGGCGCAACAATAAAAACACAACACAGTAAAACTAAAAGACATCAACAATGGGAAAAAGCCATGTCATAAAAATATGTCTTTAAAGCTGATTTAAAATGAGAGAGTGAGGGAGCCTGCCTGACTGAGAGGGGGAGTGAATTCCAGAGAGTGGGGGCAGCAGACATAAAAGCCCGCTCACCCCATGATTTATATCTCATTGGTGGGACACAAAGCAACAGACGGTCAGCTGACCTCAAAGCCCGGGTTGGCACGTAGGGTTTAATTAACTCAGAAAGATATGCTGGGGCAGAACTGTTCAAAATCTTAAAAACAAAGGTCAGGATCTTGAATTTAATACGAAACGTTACTGGTAACCAGAATAGTGCTTAGTTACTAGGGAACTACGTAGGGGTTAATGCGTAATGAAGCAGGGACTAATAGGTAGTTAACCAGTTGTTACTGCTGCAAACTCTCATCATTTTTATTGTGCTTCGTTACTAGGGAACGACTTGGAGGGCAATGAGTAATGACGCAGGGACTAATGGGTAGTTAACCAGTAGTTACTGGTAGAAACGCTCATCAGTCTTATTCAGGGACTAATGGGTAGTTATTTATGAAAGCAATAATGAATCCCAGATTAATGTAGTGCCTGTAGACTCTGTTTTGTAAACTTCATGAAGAATGCAGATAATTTGCAATGTCACACTGATTTAACATCCCTGTATCATCTTGATTTCACTTGTCTGTCACTTTGTCGTCCCTCGTCGGCATTCGTCCGTCTCCAGAGACGATGGAAAGTGAAGCCTCCTTCCAAATACCTAACCATTACCTACTGCTTATGTGTACCCTAAAGTAAAGTAATGCCTCCTCCCAAGTACCCACTGAGGAACTAATCAGTAACTACTTGGTACTTAACCATTACCTACTGCTTATATGTACCCTAAAGTAAATTAATGCCTCCTCCCAAGTACCTACTGAGGAACTAATCAGTAACTACTAGGTACTTAACCATTACCTACTGCATATGTATACCCTAAAGTAAAGTAATGCCTCCTCCCAAGTACCCACTGAGGAACTAATCAGTAACTACTTGGTTCTTAACCATTACCTACTGCTTATATGTAACCTAAAGTAAAGTAATGCCTCCTCCCAAGTACCTACTGAGGAACGAATCAGTAACTACTAGGTACTTAACCATTACTTACTGCTTTTATTATACAATCTTGACAAATAAATTATTTATTAAAAATAAATAAAAAACACTTTACATATCTCATGCCCAAAAACTACACAGGACAGATAAGAATAGCAGAAGACAGTTTTGACTCTAGAGACTATGCAGTTTTATTCACACACAAATCGTTATAATAAATAAGTAAAAAAATAATAATAATAACACTGATTAATGAAGACTTACCAGGCTTTGCAGTCGCCATGAGGATTTTGGGCAGCAGTAGCTCAGGAGGTAGAGCGGGTTGTCCAGTAATCGGAAGGTTGCAGGTTCGATCCTGGCTCCGGCCAGAGAATGCTGCTGTGTGTCCTTGGGCAAGACACTTAACCCACCTTGCCTGCTGGTGGTGGTCGGAGGGACTGGTGGCGCCAGTGCTCGGCAGCCTCGCCTCTGTCAGTGCGCCCCAGGGCAGCTGTAGCTACATTGTAGCTCATCCCCACCAGCGTGTGAATGTATGGGTGGATGACTGATCGTGTTGTGAAGCGCCTTGGGGGGTTGTAGAACCCTAAGAAGGCGCTATACAAATACAGGCCATTTACCATTTTATCCTTTTTCTTTGACAATCACCCACAGGTTGTGAATCAATCTGTAACTCTGCTCGCCAGCCGGTGCCAACTCTTGCTTTCAGCACGACCATGGCTTTACCGAAGCCACGGCTTCCTGTTTTGCAGAATATTTCAGCCAAACTTTCTTTGAAACACAATAATCGTAGACCTCCAGACGTTTGAAAGCCTTTAATTCTCAATGAGTGAAGGGTCCAGGGCTTTCTGTTAAATACGAATAAATGCCTCCCTAGCAGAGTTGTGGAGGAAACACTGGCGAATCGAACCAACGTTTTCTGTCATCCCAGAGCTCATACGAGCTTAAAATAACTTTATTTTTGTCTTCATTACAGATTTTAAGCTTCTCTCTAACCCTCCTCCTGTCTTTAGATGTTAAAGTGTTTATATTTTGGGGATTTCGCCCATAAACTCACGTGAAAGTGTACGTCGCGTATTGATAACAGGCCGTCTTCTGCCACACAGGCACTCGCGCATGCGCACAATGAGAAAATATGTCAACAAAGATCCTCCTATTGAATAATTACTGCCTGTGTGAAATCTGTCAACTAACAAATTAAACCCAACTGAAGTGAGTGGTTCTGATTTCTGACCAACCATGTCAAGATGCATCTGGTGCCTGTGGAATAGTCTAAGAAGGGTCAAATCATTGGCATGCATCATGCAGAGAAAACAAAGAGATTGCAGAAATGACTAAAATTGGGTTAAGAAGTGGTCTGAGTCCAGATGGACCCTGTTCCAGAGTGATGGGTGCATCAGGGTAAGAAGAGAGGCAGATGAAGTGATGCACCCATCATGCCTAGTGCCTAATGTACAAGCCTGTGGGTGCAGTGCTATGATCTGGGGTTGCTGCAGTTGGTCAGGTCTAGGTTCAGCAACAGGATGTGCTCCAAGAATGAGGTCAGCTGACTACCTGAATATCCTGAATGACCAGGTTATTCCATCAATGGATCTGTTCTTCCCTGATGGCACGGCCATATTCCAAGATGACAATGCCAGGATTCATCGGGCTCAAATAGTGAAAGAGTGGTTCAGGGAGCATGAGGCATCATTTTCACACATGGATTGGCCACAACAGAGTCCAGACCTTAACCCCATTGAGAATCTTTGGGATGTGCTGGAGAAGGCTTTGTGCAGCGGTCAGACTCTACCATCATCAATGCAAGATCTTGGTGAAACATTAATGCAACACTGGATGGAAATAAATCTGGTGACATTGCAGAAGCTTATGGAAATAATGCCACAGAGAATGTGTGCCGTAATCAAAGCTAAAGGTGCTGCAATGAAATATTAGTGTGTGAAATATTTTTTGGTGGCGACTGTTTTTGCAGCAAATGTGGTAAACTTATAGCCTAGTGAACTAGACCAAATTCTTGCTTTGCAGAGTTTGGTCTAGGCACGCTTTATTGGAATCCTCGCAGCCCGATCCACTGCTGTGGCTGTCCAATCACAGCTCGCTATAGTTTTGGTTGGGCCAATCACAGCGCTCTATATTTTGGGCCAATCACAGAGCGGGAGTAGCCGATGACGTCAGCGCTGCGGCCGCGAACCCAAGCAACATGGCGGCAACGCAGGAACCACGTTCATTTGAAACGGCTTTGTCATCAACATTGGATTATTTAGACTCCAACGTGCGTAAGTCTGTCTGATATACTTAGCGGCTTCTTATTTTTATCAAACAAAGTAGTGCAATGTCCCAGTACACCTGATATTCACATGTTTTTCTTACAAAAACGACAGAAATCATTAATGTTAGACGCCATTAATGCCTCCCGCTTTTCCGTCGCTGTGATTACGTCACGTTGTTCGTTACTCTGATTGGTCCTAGCGCTATCCAATTGCATGCTGACATTTTGAAAGACAACCGTAGATCCCGCCTCACGACTGAGGGCCGTCAATGGTTCGTGGCCAGACTATATATTCACATATATAGGATGGCTTGCCAGGCTAGTAAACTTAATCATTAGGCAAAAATGTGTAGCTCTACAAAAACTACACAAAAAAGCGATGCATGATGCAAAAGAGCGCAGCAAAGTCTGCGGTGTCTCCATTATTAAACAAAGGCAGCCAGTTCTCTTATATTGCATCCTGCTTGTCTGTGTGTCCTGGCAGCTCAAACCTGGTAACACTGACTGTGTGTGTGTGTGTGTGTGTGTGTGTGTGTGTGTGTGTGTGTGTGTGTGTGTGTGTGTGTGTGTGTGTGTGTGTGTGTGTGTGTGTGTGTGTGTGTGTGTGTATGTGTATGTGTGTGTGTTCGCATACAAAATAATTGCAGCTCCCTCAAGCCAGATTAGCAACCAGTAGTTATTTTTAATTTGTTCTTTACTCTGTGAGAATAAAAGGTAGTGGATACAAGATCCTCACCATGTCTTGAGCATACTGGTGTGGTTTGTGGCAGCACTGCTGCAGACGGCAAGCCTTTATACCACATAATCAGGACTGGAGAAAACATCACAGACTCTCTCCTTCCAGAGGCTCCCCCAGAAAATTTTTATAATGGTGGCCAGATGGGGCCAGAGAAAATTTTGGGGTGGCACACCAAATTGGTCCTTGTGGTAACTCTGGGAGATGTTAGCCTGTGGCGATGCATTGCATTGCTCCTTTTTTTTTTTTTTTTTTCTTTTTAAGTAAAAAACAATATGCATCCAAAACACTTGTGAAATACAAAAATTTCAGAAAATTACATTTTAGTTATTTTAAATTTAAAAATTTATTTTAGAATTTAATTTTTTTTATTTGCCTGTTGCTGTCTTCGCAAAATCTATGGCAATATAAAAAAAATTTTAAATGGTGAGCAGCAGAAACATATATAAATTTTTTTTTAATTCTGATGATTTACTCATTTTTTGTATAGTTTTTTTATTGGGTTTTACATTTATGTCTTGATCAAATAATATGAATTTATGGTTTGAGTGAGCATTAACATGATTTAATAAGAACACTGGTCTTCCCTGGGGGGCCAGCAATTTTCTAGGGGTGGCCCTGGCCATTAGTCATCATCACACATCGGTGAAATTACATCTTCCCATTTGACCCATCCCCATGGGGAGCAATGAGCTATACAGCCTGCAATCCATTGTGCTACAGTGTACAATGACAGTCAAAAAAAAACATACAATGAAAAACATCAAAGCACTAAACACGTTATCAATGGGCCTCTTCTTGTCTTTGGGCTGGGTCAGGCCACAGCACTTCATCGACATCACATGCAATATCTTCCCTCCTGAGGCAACGGGGGGAAAAGCCTCTGGTGTGCCGTATCCAGCCTTGACATGATTCCTCACCTATATCACCACAGGCTAAATCCATGGCTTGCAGCAGATTTACTCTGATGTAGGGCTGTCTATCATACACTTTCCATCTCCAAGAGGAAAAAAACTCCTCAATCAGATTCAGGAAAGGCGAGTATGGAGGGAGGTACAGGTTCATAAACTGCCCTTTGATGGTAAACCATTCCCACCTTCAACAACCTGTTTGCTCTCTGAACTTGCTTATATTGCTTGTCACATCATTTGACACAAGTGAAATCTATTTTGACTGATTGTGTTCAATCAATGACATTTGTGCTCTTGTTATGGGTAAATGTGTGCCACTTGTGTTTACCATTATGGATGACATGTACATTAGAGTGCAGAATGTGTTTTAAGAATGAGAATGCGTTTAGAGTTTTGCTAAACCATGTGGGATGGTTTAAGGTTTTGACAACAGACTCAACAGTTAGCTTAATGAGTTCAAGCAACTGAGAACTTTCTTCAGTCAATGGATTTCAGTGTTTTAGCAACTGAGAAAAACTGTAAGGAACTCAGCTGATAACATTCCAGTAATTTTAGTTTCTGTTTGCATGAAAGTTATTAAAATGTAAACTGTTGACTTCTCCACAAGTTACAACCCTAGGTGGCCAGGAGCAACAATGAGGACACAAGTTAAAGATGGTAAAAGTAAAAAAACATAATTTATTAACAAACAAAGGTTAATTAAACACAGAACATAGGATAAACTGGCGGGAAAACAGCCTGTCGCAGCATTTAACCACTGTCGCTGCGTGCTGCCAATTACTGCAGGAAGATGCACAGTATCGGATAACCTATCTTTAATATCTCTCCTCTTGTCTGGGCTGACAGTGCTGCATGCGCAGTGCGCCTCACCACAGTGATGCGCCTTTTGCGCATTTGGAGAGAAGCGTCATTTTGCGCAAAATGAAGCTCCGCGTGGAGCGCGCTGCTTATTGAGAGGGAGGGGCGCTGGATGCCTTGTGTTTATTTGAAGACGGACAGATATTCTTTTCAGAAATGTCGGAGACTTTGACCAATAAATGACTGGAAAAACTACCGGTACGCATCGTTCCCTGGGAAAAAAAAGTTCTGGTACACTGAGAGGTAAAAATTAGAAGTACCGATGTGTACCGGCCCACTTACAGTTTTTCTCAATTGCTAATACACTAAACCCTGTAGTCTGAACCAAATGCTCAGTTGCTTGAACCCACTGATTGAATCAATCACTCTTTTGACAAAACCATAAGCATATATATATGGTGGTGATAAGTCAGATGGAACTATAAGCACTTCTTATATAACATTTCTTTACTTTCATGTAACTGAAATACTGATCTGAACTAAATAAGTGTGCAGCTCATGTGAGAAAGACCCAATGAAAACCTGCAAAACTATTTCAAACATTTAAAACAAGTTTGTAAAACTAATGAGCAGAAACATTTTTCCTCCTCTTTCATCAGGTCTTGTTCTGCAGCATTCTGAGAAACACGTGACAGAATGCTTTAATTACTGTCTATGGAAAAGCTGCTTGAACATGAGGTCAGTTTGATGCAGCAAATAGGAATTTAGACCAAAAACAGAGATCATCTCGACCTGGTAGAGATGAACCAATCAGAACAGCAGTGACAGAGGGTGTGACAAGCATTAAGAAAACTTCCTTCTGGTTTAAACGGGAGAAAAATAGAACATCCAGTTCATATTTCTATTCAAAGAATATCCCAAAATATATAAGACAATAATTAGTTTTTATAGTAGAGTTGTAGTTCATCATGATAATATTATAACGTGTGAATAAATGTCCTCATTTTTGCTCCAGGCTTTTGGCAGAGCCTATTTGTACGATGTCAGAGTCACGTCAATGAATACAAACTACCTGAAGGACTTTTTGTCTTATGATTGATTTGCAGTTTAAATCTCTCTAAAATCTCTCCTTCTTCAACAGGATTAGCCCTTATCAACTCTTGTATGTGTCTTCTACCCTCTAATGTAAGTTATAAGTACTACAGTCTGAAAGATTTTATTGTCACTGCAAGAATGCAATGAAATAGGAAGGCACTCAGATGGTGAAGGAGGAAGTGAATGTTGGGCTGGCATATGTCCATGGTAGTGTGGATAAGTGGCTAACAAAGTGAATGTTTGGCAACGTGATTGTTCAGGGAGTTGTGGACTAAGGAGGAAGTGAGAGATGGCCACCAAAAAGGAACACTCTGACAGATAAGAGGAGAACCACTCCAGAGCAGTTGCTGATAGGCCTACCCAGTCTCTCAGCCTATCCAGTAGCAGGTGTTGGTCAACAGTATCAAAGGCTGCAGTCAGGTCCAGTAGAACCAACACAGAACAGTCCCCTGCATCACTGTGAGTCAGAAGGTCATTATAGACCCTGAGAAAAGCTTTTTCAGTAGAATGAGCTCTACAGAAACCTGACTGGTGGAAACTATCATAGATGTTATGTTCATCAAGAGCAGCTGTGAGTTGTTTAGCCACAACCTTTTCCAAGATCTTGGAGATGAACGGAAGTTTAGCGATGGGTCTGAAGCTGCTATGGAGAGATGGATCAAGATTGGGTTTTTTAAGAAGTGGATGGATTACAGCATTCTTAAAATAAGCAGGAACCTGACCAGAAACCAGGGCAGCATTAATTACAGAGAGCACACTGGGACTGATGGACTGAAAAGCATTTTTAAACAAAGATAAGATGTCGAGGGGGCATGCAGCTGAAACTATTATAAAATCTGCAGAAAAGCACTCTTCAACAATCCTATAACCACTCCTGACTCAGCTCTTGGCTTGGCAAAGAAAAAAGCTTCAATCTGTGTTGCAGCACGCCACATAGTGTCCATCAAATGCAACTACAGCTATGTGGGGCTTGCAGTAAGTGCAAATCAAATTAAATAAGTTCAATTAAATCTAGTGTGGTAGTTTCTGTGTTAGAATGATTAAATGTGAAAAAAAAACATAGTAAAACATATTATAGGCTGACAGTTTTGTATTAGCAAAACAGGCAGGGCCGGATTATGATCACAGAGGCCTCTGGTCACCAAATGGTTAACTGGAGTCCAGTCGAACTGACTAGTTCAGCATCACTTAAAGCAGGTACCAATAGGTCAGATGGAACTATAAGCACTTCTTATATAACGTTTCTTTACTTTCATGTAACTGAAATACTGATCTGAACTAAATAAATCTACAGCTCATGTGAGAAAGACCCAATGAAAACCTGCAAAACTATTTCAAACATTTAAAACAAATTTGTAAAACTAATGAGCAGAAACATTTTTCCTCCTCTTTCTTCAGGTCTTGTTCTGCCGCATTCTAAGAAACACGTGACAGGATACTTTAATTACTGTCTATGGAAAAGCTGCTTTATTTAGTTTTATAAATCATAAAGGATACATCAGATTAGTAACATTAGATTGATTCAAGGTTTAGGTCAGATTACTCTCATAGTCCAACACATTAGATTAAATAAATATGCTAATGGACTCTAGGTGAAACTCTACAAATGAGAATATGGTGTAAAAGTCCATTTATGTCAGTAATTCAATGACTGAGAGACCCTCTAAAGGCTCAGGAACCCTTTGCAGGCATTTTGGATTCATTAGCCGATTAGAGTGTGACACTTTGAGTCTAGAATATTGAACCTTTTCACAATATTCTAATTGTCTGAGATTATGAATGTGGGGTTTTCATCAGCTGTAAGCCATAATCATCACAATTATAACTAAGGCTTGAAATATCTGGCTTTGCATGAATGAGTCTGTCTCATATATTACACTGAACAAAAATATAAACGCAACACTTTTGTTTTTGCTCCCATTTTTCACGGGCTGAACTCAAACATCTGAAACTTTGTCCACATGCACAAAGCACCCATGATTCTCACATATTGTTGTGAAATCTGCCTACATGTGTGTTAGTGAGCACTTTACCAAGATAATCCATCCCACCTCTCAGGTGCTGCATATCAAGGGGCTGATTAGACAGCATGAATAATGTCCAGGTGTGCCTTAGACTGCCCACAATAAAAGGCCACCCTGAAATGTACAGTTTCATCAAACAGCACAATGCCACAGATGTTGCAACCTTTGAGGGAGCGTGCAGTTGGCATGCTGACTGCAGGAATGTCTATCAGAGCTGTTGCCTGTGAAATGAATGTTCATTTCTCTACCATCAGCCTTCTCCAAAGGCACTTCAGAGAATTTGGCAGTACATCCAACCGGCCTCACAACCGCAGACCACGTGTGACCACACCAGCCCAGGACCTCCACATCTAGCATGTTCACCTCCAGGATCGCCTGAGACCAGCCACCCGGACAGCTACAGC
The DNA here is from genome assembly GCA_006937985.1 of Aphyosemion australe. Lineage (NCBI taxonomy): Eukaryota > Metazoa > Chordata > Actinopteri > Cyprinodontiformes > Nothobranchiidae > Aphyosemion > Aphyosemion australe. The sequence goes on along the minus strand of SSNS01000737.1, from coordinate 145,321 downwards.
AACAATCGGTTTGCATAACCAAAGGATTTCTGCACAAACTGTCAGAAACCGTCTCAGAGAAGCTCATCTGCATGCTCGTCATCCTCATTGGGGTCTGGACCTGACTGCAGTTCGTCGTCGTAACTGACGTGAGTGGGCAAACACTCACATTCGATGGTGTTTGGCACGTTGGAGAGGCGTTCTGTTCACAGATGAGTCCCGGTTTTCACTGTTTAGGGCAGATGACAGACTGCGTGTGTGGCGTCGTGTGGGTGAGCTGTTTGCTGATGTCAACATTGTGGAACGAGTGGCTCATGGTGGCGGTGGGGTACTGGTATGGGCAGGCGTATGTTATGGACAACGAACACAGGTGCATTTTATTGATGGCATTTTGAATGCACAGAGGTACCGTGATGAGATCCTGAGGCCCATTGTTGTGCCATTCATCCACGACCATCAGCTCATGTTGCAGCATGATAACGCACGGCCCCATATTGCAAAGATCTGCACACAATTCCTGGAAGCTGAAAACATCCCAGTTACCAGACATGTCACCCATTGAGCATGTTTGGGATGCTCTGGATCGGCGTATACGACAGCGTGTTCCAGTTCCTGCCAATATTTAGCAACTTCACACAGCTATTGAAGAGGAGTGGACCAACAGGCCACAATCAACAACCTGATCTGAGATGCGATAGAGGTGTGTTGCCATGCGTGAGACAAATGGTGGCCACACCAGATACTGACTGGTTGTCTGCCCCACCACCCCCCATAAAGCAAAACCGTGCACATTTCAGGGTGGCCTTTTATTGTGGGCAGTCTAAGGCACACCTGGACATTATTCATGCTGTCTAATCAGCCCCTTGATATGCCACACCTGTGAGGTGGGATGGATTATCTTGGTAAAGGAAAAGTGCTCACTAGCACACATGTAGGCAGATTTCACAACAATATGTGAGCCATGGGTGTTTTGTTCATGTGGACAAAGTTTCAGATGTTAGAGTTCAGCCCATGAAAAATGGGAGCAAAAACAAAAGTGGTGCGTTTATATTTTTGTTCAGTGTAGATGAGAGCTAAAAGATAATCCAGCTTTAAATTTGTCCAAATTGCCTTTTTACTACACTTCCCATAATGCACTTTGATGCTGTTGTTTGACTTCACTTCTTATATTTAAACACAATTGTTTTTACCAGCTGCTGATCCTTGTTATGGTGCGTTCACACCGGCCATAAAGTATGCGTTGTTTGACGCATACGTTTTTCACGTTGACGCTTGCGTCAGCCTTCACAACACTCATCCTCCGGCACACATGCACACGCGCACACGCACACACACACACACACACACACGCACACGCCTAGAAAAAACACATTGGGCTGACAAACAATGGAAAACTACTGTGGCTGAACATTGTGGAGATCAACAGTTTCGCTAGCAAGGCGACATAAACGTTGAAAAAACACTCACCCGACACGCCAAGTTCTCCAGCAACCTTCCTCCAAGCAAGGTCCTTTTTATTCCGATCTCGGTAGGCGTAGCAGGTCGGGTTATAAAGTTCACGATGGTTACAAACAGCTACAATCAGTTTGTCCTCCATAGCTGAATGAATTCTTTTTTTTTTTTATAGCTGAATGAATTCGCCTTCTTCCCTTGCTCTGCTGTGACGTATCAACTCACGCTCTGATTGGTTGACGCTTGCAAAGCGACGCAAGCTTTGACGTTTGCGTTCAACGCTTTGACGCTTGCGTCAAAGCTTGAAAAGCGTGAAAAGTATCAAGCTTTGACGTGCCCAACGCTCACAAAGCGACGCAAGGACTTTGACACAGCTCTGACGTGCCTTACCATAGATTTAACATTGAAACTTCACGCTGGCGACGCAAACTTTATGGCCGGTGTGAACGCACCATTAGTGTTCCACATAAATAGGTGTTCTGCCTCTTTAAGAACACAGTCGTTATCATTATTGACAAATAAATCAATAACACGGTTTAGTTTTAACTATTGACACTAAACAACTAAGCATTTATTCTATTTTCACTAATAGAAACATAAAATTTAAAACCAGACTGAGAGCCTTTGAGACAGATTCCCTGTGTTGTAACTGCCTTCTGTAATTTTGTACATAACATGTCTGTGTAACTGAAAAATTTTGTAACCAACTTTTGCTGCCTCTTGGCCAGGTCTCCCTTGAAAAAGAGGTTTTTAATCTCAATGGGACCTTCCTGGTTAAATAAAGAATAAAAAAAATAATAATAAAGAAATGTGTTTTTAGTTGAAGGATGCATTTAAGATGCTCAACCAGCAGGGGGCACTCTAACCCTGAGTTAACTCGGGTGAGTTCCTCCTCAGATAGTCTCCATTGCTGATTCAGTGGCGTGTCCAGACCTTTTAAAATGGGGTGGCCCAGGTCGGGCGTGGCACCAATGGTCTCTTTTTTTTTTTTTTTTTGTATTCCAGTGAATTTGATTTCCACATTATTTTGTGGTGGTTAGCAAGCCACTTCTTGGTGCATTAGTGTCACCAACTGCAGTGGAGTGGGACTGGGACCTGGTGTCCAATTACTATTTACGTCAATATGAAGAACTAATAAATGATAATATAATTATAATATAGAAATGTTCTGTTGGTCAATGTTAAAGGTGCATGTTGCCACCTTCTGTTTGGAGGGTTATATCCCCAAGCCTTTTGTGGACAATGTAAAATCAATTTAAATGGACCTCAGTGGGGTGGCACCTGGGGTAGCCAATCAGATTCCGAGGGTGGCATGCTCTACTCCAGGCCACTCCCTGGACACGCCTCTGCTCTGATTTTCTGAGTTTCGGATGTCAAAACATCGGCTGTAAAGTTTAAGTTTAGTTTTTGACCAGCGAAAATAATCTCATGAGTTTTGATACAATTAAAAATAAATGAATGACATTTTAATGCTCTTAAAAAAAAGAGTCATTGGTTGATGAATCGTTTTAGAAATATTTTATAGATTTTAGTCTCTTAGAGAATATTTTAATCTTCAACTTTGCAGAATTCAAAGTTCCCCCAATCAGACAGCAGATAGATGATGACTCATTGTAGGAAACCCATCATTTGTTGGGTGTTAAAACAACCAGTTCTACCTTCTGTTGACACAACGTAACCTGACAACACAAAGGAGGAAAAAGAGACGACGGTACCAAGAACACAAGTTGCTGTATTTTTAAATAATAATCAGATCAGAGAAATGAAACAATATGATTGTTTTACAGTTAGATCAGAGACTGTGGCTCCAGGTCCACAACCAGAACTCATGATTTATTCTGTCTCTGTGTCGATGAACGGCACCTCCTCGTACTGAATGTTGACCTCCCAGCAGATCTTCAGAGCCTGGGCCATGATCTCCTCAGACTTCCTCTGGGCAAAGTCTAGAATGGTTCTAGTGGCTGGAGGAAGATGTGATGGATACTCGTCCCTTAGAAACTCCTCCGTTTCATCATGTTTGTCGATAGCAGCCTCCTCTGGTTTATCTGAACTGGTCTGAGAGCAGCAGCTAGACTCGTAACATCCCATTTCACAGAGACGCGGCAGGAACAGGAGACGCTTTACTAGCACATGGTCCACAAATCTGCAGAAAGACACAGAAGGTGTTTCTCCCAGACTGTTTATCCTCGTCAGAAGCACCTGTCTGTTTATCTAATAACAGAACAGAACAGGTCAGGTTATAAAACCACCCAATAACCGGTCTGTAAAACTGACAGTTTTTTTTTTACAACTCATTGATTAATATTCACTAAATCAAACTGATGTTATGCAGAAATTCAGTAAAAGTCCAGTAATAGGATATGAAAAACAAAATACTGGACGTTCTTCTAGGTGGTTTCTAATCTTCAGCAGTAGCACTGAGCTTTCCTCCTGGTTGGAGGGTTGATCAGACCAGGTCAAAACACACCTAGCTTCTCTTAGTGACCCTGTTTTTATTATAAAACAGAGATTATTGTTGTTTATTCAACACATATCACAGCCAGCTTACATAGGGCACCATGTGGGCAAATAGTATGGGTCCCAACTGGTTTTGTCTACGGTTTATGGTGACCCAACAGGGGTTAAAGATTTTAACGGCCCATGTATGAGTCAAATCATCTGGGTGACTCTGAAAACCCATGTAGGTCCTGTTAAACCCTAGAGCTGTACAAGTGCAGGTCATTTATCATTTATCATAATCCCTGTGAATAATTATTCTGAGAAGAGTAAAATCAATTAAACTCAAACATTACATGAATGTCTGTTTCATTGTGTGTGTGTGCGTGTGTGTGTGTGTGTGTGTGTGTGTGTGTGTGTGTGTGTGTGTGTGAGAGAGAGAGAGAGAGAGAGAGAGAGAGAGAGAGAGAGAGGGAGAGAGAGAGAGAGAGAGTAAGAGGCCCATATATGATTATACTTTTTCAGAGGTCTGACATTTCTCTATTTAAAATCCTTGTTTTATTGATTTCATGTAATATTCTAAATGGGTTTTCATCAGCTGTAAGTTATAATTATCACAATTATAACAAATAAAGGCTTGAAAGATCTGGCTGTGATTGTAATGAGTCTATCTCATGTATTAGTTTCACCTCTGAATTACTAACATAAATGAACTTTTGCTCAATATTCTGATTTTTTTGAGTTTCACCTGTAAATTCACCAGAAAAGAAATGAAACCAATGCCTTGATCAAAAAGCAAATATCAGGTCATTGACTCACACACACGCGTGTGCGCGCGCACACACACACACATCCTTGTATTTATCTCTTAGTGATGACCATCCATTGACTTCCATTCATTTTTTTCATTTTAGTGACTGTATTATGCCTGACCCATACCCTATCCTAACCATAACCAGTGTTGCTGTATTCCTAACCCTAGCATCAACAAAAACTTAATTCACACCATACCTCTAAACCCAACAGGTAAGCTTTTTAAAAAAGTGAGGACCACAAAAATGTCCTCACATTTGCAAAATGTCCTCACTCTGTTGGTAAAAACGTCGTTTTGGTCCTCAGTATGTAGTAAGTACAAGAACACACACACACACACACTTGTCTCCCTTCAAAGGTAAAATTCAGATTCAGGGCTTTGCAGAAATCATCCAGAGCTTGAGACAAAGTAGCCACCCCCTATCCCCGCCCCTGCTCTGCACCCCCCACCACCACCACTTAAATCAGATCCAGACCAGTTTACTACAGTGCAACTATTCACAACTGTATTTGATCTGATGCCTCGTGCACCTTGTGGGGGCTGATAACAAAACTTGCACCGGGGCCCAGCTCGACCGTGCTACGCCACTGGCCAGAGTAGTAGTATATACAGTCTTTGAGTAGTAGTTAACTGGCCGTGGATGGCTGGTTCCCGCCCTCTCTTATCCTCCCGGTGACTGTGATGAGCGGCAGGTGTGTGAGGAAAATGCCCTGCCGTCTCCGCCTGCTGAGGAGCAGCTGTGCGTACGCGTCACCACAGTGCCCTCCAGCGTGAACCTGAGGAATAGACGATGCAGGGATGACACGCAGCAACAGACCCAGACCTGACAAGTAGAAATGTAAATTTGTGATCTAAAAGTTTTCAAGGAGCCGTTTTCACTCCAGATGACTCAGATAAAGTCTTATGAGGAAAGTACTCATCTCAACCATGTTTACGGTAGTGTTTTTTCAGAATGGTCGCAGGGTTTATTTTTACAAGATTACTTTTTTTTTTTTACTTTAAACTCAAAAGAATCTTTCCCGTCCTGCTACCTCTTTAATTTTTACTCAGAGGAGAAAAAAATGATTTCTCGGCCAATCATAAAGCCGTGAGTTGAGCCTCACATCAGAGTCCCAGCACTCTGCCTTCCTCTCTTCAGGATGCTCCTCTTCCTCTGTCTCGCCGCTTTCCTCTCTGCGGGGTCCGCCATGGAGATGAACCAGACCTCCAAGCTGCTGGCGGACAACCTGGAGCAGTGCTCGGCCTGCGACTACCGGGAGCACAGCAAGCTGATGAGGCTCCACAGCATCAAGTCTCAGATCCTCAGCATCCTGCGGCTGGAGCAGGCTCCCAACATCAGCCGGGACATGATCCGCCAGCTGATCCCCAAAGCGCCCCCTCTGACGCAGCTGCTGGACCAGTACGACCCGCGCGTGGAGGACGAGGACCACGCCACGACCGAGACCATCATCACCATGGCTACCAAACGTAACAGAAATGTTATTCTCATGTGATCTAAGTAAAATCGGCGCGTAAAAATGCGAGTCCGTGCGTAAACCCCGTGCGTAAAGGTGGTTTAAGTAGGAAACGAGTTCCATACAAACAAATAAATCACTCTGAGTTTGATGTTTACTGTTTATTTGTTCCAGCGATGCTCTTCACGCAGGATGAGCTGTCCTCCTGTTGCCTGTTCAGCCTCAGTCCGAAGATTCAGCCCAAAAACATCCTGAGCGCTCAGCTGTGGGTCCACCTGCGTCCCACCAACACCGTCAACACCGTCTTCCTGCAGGTCTCCAGGCTCAAACCGGACAAGGAGGGAAACAGCACCCGGATCCGGGTCCGCTCCCTGAAGATCGACACCGATGCCGGCTCCAGCTCGTGGCAGAGCATCGATATCAAGTCTCTGCTGCAGGCTTGGCTCCGTCAACCGGAAACCAACTACGGTCTGCAGATCAACGCGTTCGACTCTAAAGGAGAAGATCTGGCGGTGACCTCAGCGGAGCCTGGAGAGGAAGGACTGGTGAGTTCAACTAAATCTGATCAAAGACTAAAAGTGAAAACAAGCAGAGTTCGTGTTGATTTAAGGATAAGTGCTGGTTTCAGTTATCTGCGTTTTCCAGGAAACCAAAAAATGTTTATTAATGTCTAAGAAATGACAAAAAAATGTCAAATTAAATAAAAAGGGGCATGTTTAATTAAAAAATAATCAGTTATATTATTATTATTATTATTATTATTATTATTATTATTATTATTATTATTATTATATTAATGGGTAAACTATTAAAGTCGGGATTTTTCAGATTTTTCATCAACAGCATGAGATCATTCTCAGTTCATTTGGATTCTTTTTAACTCATAAATTTAAAAATAATAGTTTCTGCACCGTTTAAATGAGCAACATATTTTATACATGTTCAAATTCCAGTAAATGTGTTTAAAAGTAAAACCTATTTCTATATAAATTAGACATAAAAAACATAATTGGGTTGTATACATTCAAGGTCAACAAATCAGTCTTTAACTACTAGACTTTTCTTTTGTTATTAAACATTAAAATGTTGGTACAGTGATCTGCAATCACATCAGTTGAATTCATCAGCTCATATTGAATCATCAGTCTGCTGTTTTACATTTTGCAAGCATAAAGAAAACCTAAAAGCTGAAGAATATATTAAAATTTTACCAAGATCAGAGAGCAGTAAGTATTTGTGTTAACTTCAGTTAAAAGTATTTCCGCTCACATACTACAACCGCTAAGCCTGCTAACACCTGGGAGAGTTTTGTCTGCTCTTGCTCAAAGTATTACCATTAGAGGGTTTTCCAGCATGAGCAGCCTGTTTAATGTCAAAGGTCAGACATTATCTTTCAGAATGTTCTGCTAGAGAGCAGAAATCATGGTTCCATCAGTTACAACCAGGTGGTTCTGAAGCAGCAGAGCAGCCCCAGACCATCACACTGCCACCACAATGTCTGACTGTTGCTATGGTGATTTAGTATTAGTTTAGGATTGTAAACACTTCATTATTTTCCAGCAACCTTTCATTGAGGTGAAGATCCTGGACAGCTCTAAGAGAACCCGTCGTGATTCGGGTCTAAACTGTGACGAGGAGTCTTCAGAGACCCGCTGCTGCCGATACCCGCTCACCGTCGACTTCGAGGAGTTCGGCTGGGATTGGATCATCGCGCCCAAACGTTACCGAGCCAACTACTGCTCAGGGGAGTGCGAGTTCCTTTACCTGCAGCAGTATCCTCACGCACACCTGGTGAACAAGGCCAACCCTCGGGGCACGGCAGGGCCCTGCTGCACCCCCACCAAGATGTCACCCATCAATATGCTCTACTTCAACCGTAAGGAGCAGATCATCTACGGGAAGATCCCGTCCATGGTGGTCGACCACTGTGGCTGCTCTTAATTTAATATCCTGCAAGACGATCAGAGAAGCCAAAGTAAAAATACTCCAAAATTGAGATTATGTCATTTCAGAAGGTCAAAACATCGATGTTCAAATAACGTCACTATGACCTTTGACATTTGTTCCTGATGAAACCTCTTTACAGAAGTATTTTTCCCAAGAGCCATCTACGGGAGAAAAGTTGAGCCAAATCTGCTTGTAGAATTCCAGTTGTTGACATTTTCATTGAGGATGTTTCACAGAAGATAAAAATCTAGACACTTATGGTCCTCAGCCCCTGCCAGCATGCTGGGCCCCATATGGGCAAACCATATGGGTGCCAGCAGGGTTTGTCCGCGGTTTCCATGGTGGCCCCACAGAGATTTGCCTACATAGATTTTAACGAGCCCATTGATGAGTCAAACCACCGTTAAAATCTATGTGGGTAAAAGTCTATATGGGCAAACCCCTGTGGGGCCACCATGGAAAACGCGGACAAACCCTGCTGGCACTCATACGGTTTACCCACATCTATATATCTATATGGGGCCCACCTATGCATGCTGGCTGGGAACGTTAGGAAATGTGCTGCACTTTAGCTACTCAATAACCATTTATGTTGGCTAATTAGTTTCTTAGGTTTTAGGTTTGCTGCTGAGTTTGAATTCAATTTCTTTGTAGAGATTTTTCAAATAAAAACCGACAGAAGTAGAAAGTTCATATATGGTTAGTAGTTCACCTGATAGAAGATTTTACTCTGAGTAGCCAAAAAAGCAAGGCAGTTCAGGTTTGTGCTTCTCGCAAAATATAAACACTGCTCATAAATACTAAAGGAATACTTTTAAACCGCATCAGATCTCAGATCTAAAAATAAAAAACTTCTTGTTGGAAGTCCATCTTGATAAGGAATGGTTAATGTGATAGGAACTAAAAGATGCCACATCCATCCATTTCATACGCTTATCCGGAGTCGGGTCGTGGGGGCAGCAGCCTAAGCAGAGAGGCCCATACTTCCCTCTCCCAAGCCACTTTGTCAAGCTCCTCCCGGGGAATCCCAAGGCGTTCCCTGGCCAGCCAAGAGACATAGTCCCTCCACCGTGTCCTGGGAATTCCCTTGGGTCTCCTCCCGGATGGACGTGCCCAGAAAAGCTCACCAGGCAGGCGTCCAGGAGGCATAACCAGATGCCCAAGCCACCTCAACTGGCTCCTCTTGACGTGGAGGAGCAGCGGGTCACATCAGTTAATTCAATTCAGTTTATTTATATAGCGCCAAATCACGACAAGAGTCGTCTCAAGGCACTTCACAAAGTAAACATTCCAATACAGTTCAGTTCATTAAGCCAATCAGTAAAAAAGTTTCCTATATAAGGAACCCAGCAGATTGCATCAAGACACTGACTGTGTGTTGATACAATCCTCATACTAAGCAAGCATGTAGCGACAGTGGGAAGGAAAACTCCCTTTTAACAGGAAGAAACCTCCAGAGGATCCTGACTCAGTATGAGCAGCCATCCGCTACGACTCACTGGGGATTGAGAAGACAGAGCAGGCACGCGCACACTCCACACCCACCCAATGAAAATGATCAACCTACACAGGTCATAGTTCCAAGTCACCAAGAGACTGAAACTAGAAAATTGATGCAGCAGTCTGTTGCAGTTAGCTGAAATGTCATTGCAGCACCCTCCCCCCCCCCCCCCCCCCCCCCCCCCCCCCCCCCCCCCCACCCCATAGGCATGCCTGACAACATCAGGAGGTACCAAGGGCATACCAGTGAAGGGTCCATGGGTCTAATGATAGTCAGGGTGCCATCGTCTATCTTGTACAGGTCTACGAGTCCCTCGATGGATATGCCTCCCTAGATAAACACTGACCCATCACCAAACCCTTCATTCTGAACAGTGTTGCTGGCAGCATAATTTTCACCTTGGCTGTGAGCACAGGGGCCACTAGAGGACACGGGGTCCTCGGGCCATCCTCATAAAGTCTGTTTGTAGTGGTTTGGTCAGAGGCCACTGGAGCTCACTCTGTAGGGCTCTGGCAGGACTCATCCTATTCCTTCTGCACAAAGGAGCAGATACCAGCCCTGCTGAGGGGTTAAGGACCATCCTGGTCCAGTCCATCTCTCCCAGAGTAACTGCCTGTCTCCTGGGATCCCCTTCAGGCTCTTGACACTGAGCTGGGAGATGCAGCTTATTAACACCCCACTGCTATCTAACAGAGCAGATCAATGGCCCATAAGTTTAACAGATCTGATTATAAAGTTTTCCTTTAATATTTTTAGCAGTTTACTTTATATTGTGAACTAATAAATGAGTTTTGTCTCATTTTTTGCACCTTAAAGTGAACAGATCACTTTGTTCTTATAATCCAGTGGTTCCTGTTTCTGTTTTTGTGCTTTTAGTAATTTTTGTAATTCCTTTAAGAAATTTAGATGTAAAATTCACAATTCAAGTTGATGTTTGCACAGAGTAAGCATGGAGATGAAAGAAGATTTATGTAATATATTTTGGATAGATTGACTCCTGCTGCTTCCTGGCCTGTTTTATCAAACCGTGTCCTGGTTTGAGCCTTGAGCCCTGCAGGGCTCCTCCGTGTGCATCTTTATTTTTATAAACATGAACCGAGTGACACACCACCCTTTTTTTCTGTAAACCTCTCCCCATGGATCTCTAAAGCAACTCAGAAACACACAGATACACTTTTAAAAAATCAGCAGTTTTCACTCAGTGAGAAGATGTTATATTAAATTTGATTGGTTGTTGGTTGATTCTGTAACTGCACAGGGTTAAAAACAGAATTAATCAAAAAAAAAAGAAATTGTATTAAACTTAACATTTTACATCATCATTTACATCTGCGCAGTATTTTCTGGACTGAGATGTCTGATGTTTTTCCTGGGATCTGTTATAGCCACTCCTCCTCGAGTGCCCCAATGACCACGGGCACCACCGATGTCCTCACTCTCCAGGTTTTCTCAAGTTCTTCTTTGAGGCCCTGGTACTTCTCTAGTTTCTTGAGAAAGTCCCATCTTCCCAAGCGTCTGCATTAGGTTGGGTGATTATTCATCCAAGACTGTCGAGCTGCCATGGGGAGTACCACAAGGATCTGTTCTGGCCCCACTTCTCTTCTCTCTATTTGTTGCATCTGGGTCACTTGTTTTGCAAGCATGATCAAGTTCCATCTATATGCTGATGACTGTCAGGTCTATCTGCCACTAAAGCCACCAGTTTGTCACACACACTGGTGTGTGTTGAAAATTGTCCTCCGCATTTGACCCATCCCTGTGGGGAGCGGTGAGCTGCAGACATTGCCGCGCTCGGGAACTTATTTGGTGGTTTAACTCCCCAATCCAACCCCTTAGTGCTGAGTGTCAAGCGAGGAGGCATTGGGTCCCATTTTTATCAAAGTCTTTGGTATGACCCGACCGGGATTCGAACCCCGATCTCCCAGTCCCAGGGCGGACACTCTACCACTAGGCCACCGGAGCTGGTTAATGTTCTAATAAAGATTTTTTGTTACTGAGGCATAATGAACGTTATAACTATGCTAGGGGTTCTACAGATCCGGGGGGAGGGCTAAATAAATAAATTAAATATTGTCGTATTGCCTATAGTACAGGGTAATATATCACTTTTACTGATTTCTAAAAAAAATATCATACATAATTTCTGACAAGGGGAAAACTCCAGATTGCTGCTTTAAATCTGTATGTTTTTATAATTGTCTTGTTTATTGAATTATCCAGTGATGTGATTTCAGTCGCTTCAGTAGCTGGAGCCTGGACCCACTGAGGCCCGTGTCACATCATGTTTATATAAAGGAATTCATGACTCATTGCTTTTTCAGGAGCAGTGTCCCATTTTATAACCCAATATTTAATATATGGGCTGTTATTTTAAAGAAGTAATTACTCTGATTTCAGTATTTTTATCTGAGTGTAATAAACATTTGGTCAACATTCAGTTTTTAAATGTGAACTAGATTTACCTGTATTTGTAGAACAGCATCATCTAGTGGAAAGTGGATGAACTGCAGTTTTTACAGAATCCTTTCTGGTCTTCAGTCATAGAGGAACTCAGTTTGAAGGAAATTGGTTTTATTTATTATATTAAGGCTAAATCTAATGAGGTAAAATGAAAAATGTAATCCTGATAATCCAACGTGTTTAAACATGCAGAGCTGAACCTGAATCAGCCAGTGCTTCAGAGCCAGAGCTCAGAGGGAGGCTGCATCCCAATATGCTGCAGATGTCCTTGTTGTTGATGTCTTCATGGGGGGGTTCTGACCCAAAAGTCTTTGTTATGCAGAAACTAACTGACACAGATTTTACATCAGTGGAATCAAACTGCATTTTAAATGTTATCTTATTAGATTGTTTGTGCACAAATAGAACAAATTAAGATAACTCTTTAGGGTGGAAACTGTTTTGGTTGTTTTGATGTTAGAATAAAAAAAAACATGGGGACATGTCAAATTATTCATGTGTGTTTGAGTCCTGAGCTGCAAAGAAGTTTGCTTTACTCATTAGTGAACAATGATTGTTAAAGTTTAGAATAATGTTTGTGTTATTGTTAAAGAATGTTTGTATGTTTCTCAAAAGAAAATTCATTTTTTTGTTCTTTTATTTGCATTTTTTCAGTTAGAAGACATAATTTCTTGCTATTATGAGAATCATTTTATATTTAACACATTTGTAAAGAAAAAAGGAGATGGATGAATAATAAACGTACTCATTACAGCCTTTTCACCATTTGTCTCTGTTTGTTGCATACAGCATATCAGTTCAGGGAGGCGTCCAGGAGGCATCCTAACCAGATACCCGAGCCACCTCAACTGGCTCCTCTCGATGTGGAGGAGCAGCAGATCTACTCCGAGCCCCTCCTGGATGAACAAGCTTCTCACCTTATCTCTAAGGAAGAGACCAGACACCCTGTGGAGAAAACTCATTTCGGTCGCTTGTATCCGCAATCTCATTCTTTCAGTCACTACCCAAAGCTCGTGACCATAGGTGAGGGTAGGAACCTAGATCGACTGGTAAATCGAGAGCTTTGCCTTTCCGGCTCAGCTCTCTTTTCACCATGACAGACCGGTACAACGCCCACATCACTGCAGACGCAGCACCAATCTGCCTATCTATCTTGCGCTCCATCTTTCCCTCACTCATGAACAAGACCCTGAGATACTTAAACTCCTCCACTTGGGGCAGGACCTCGTTCCTGACCTGGAGAAGGCATTCTACCCTTTTCTGACCGAAGACCATGCTCTCGGATTTAGAGGAGCTGATTCTCATCCCAGCTGCTTCACACTCGGCTTTGAACCTCTCCAGCGAAAGCCGGAGATCTTGTTCTGATGAAGCCAACAGAACCACATCATCTGCAAAAAACAGAGACCTGATCCTTATGCCACCAAAACCCCAAAGGGTATAGAGCTGGTCCAGTGTTCCACGGCTGGGACGAAAACTTCATTGCTCCTCCTGAATCTGAGATTCAACTATCCGATGGACCCTCCTCTCCAGAACCCCTGAATAGACCAGGGAGGCTCAGGAGTGTGATTCCCCTGTAGTTGGAACACACCTTGCAGTCCCCCTTTTTTGTATTGTTGTCTTGAAAGAATTGAGAATTTGCTCCCTCCACTGGCAAAAAACAGAACAACAGTCTGGTTTCCAACAGCATTTAGAAAAGAACGGAAGATGGGGAGTTGTCGCCCTCCAGTGTCTGAAAGCTGTTACTACAGTTTGTTCTTTTTAGCCATTTAGAAGAGAATATTTTAGCCTCCTTGTCTTAAAGCAGCATTCCGCAAGATTGCAGTTATATGGTCTCTGTCGCCCTCTAGAGGCTTGCTGCGTAACATCACTGTCGTAACATTAAATCTCTCTCTCGGGCAAAAGTGGCATGTTTACATTCCTAATATCAGGCAAAACAAACTTTTCCACCTCCACACATTGAATAAATAGTTTTATCAGGACTGTATAACAACTTTATGCCTGACGAAACACAATAACCCTGGTGAAATCATTTATTACTTACCTAGCCATTAGCAGCACGACTAGGTCAGAGTCCGTAGTTCATGCCTTTCTTTCTAAAAGAGCTCTCCAGCGAGGAAAAGACGGCCCAATAATTACTCTGGTCTTTGCTCTTGCTCTATCACGCTCTTCTTTTCTTTTCCTAGATTCCTCTGATAAGGGATTTCTAGCTTTCTTTAGTGAATCTGCCGCTGCTACAGCGAGTCTATGTTATACAATTATGGCAAGCCAAAGGGATAAAAAAATGCGCGTTCTAAACTCGCATTATGTCCGCCAAAACCCTCGTTCAGGACGCGCATTTTGGCGGACATAATGCTCGCTTTAAGAACATGCGAGTTTTTGCCCCCTTTGGCGTCAAAACGCGCGTTCAAGACACGCATTTTGGCGGCCATAACACGCGTTTAGGACGCGCGCTTTTTTATCCCTTTGGCTTGCCATATTCTGCCGTAAAACGATACCCAGTCAGTACTTCCGTCGCTACCCGATGCACAAAAACTGTATAGCGCAGTAAACAGACGTGGGACCCCCCAACACTATCACAGGTATGAAAATGAACATAATAGATAATACTATGATGCAAAAACTTTACTAAAAAGCATAATTTTAAGGTGTAAAACTTGCGAAATGTTGCTTTAATGAAGCTTTAAAATAATTTAATTTTTCTTTTTGTGCTCTTGGCAATATTAATATTAAGTAGGAGAAGGGGGGTGAGTAGAAAGAGAAGAAGGAAATGGATTTATAAAATTAAAAGAGTTACTTAGCAGAAACACTTCCTCTAAATTCTTCCAAACACAGTTTTGTTGCCTTGAAAGAACAGGGAACTTGCGCCCTCTGCTGGCACAAAATAGAACAACACTCTGGTTTCCAACAGTTGGAAAAGAAGGGAATACGGGGAGTTGCTGCCCTCCAGTGTCTAAAAGCTGGTACTACACTTTTGGTCTTTTGAGCCATTTTTATAGACTATTTAGCCTCCTTATCTTACAGTCTTTCATAGTTGTTTACACACAATTACCTGTATGTCAGACACAATGACTACAATATGTAGCTGATGCACCACCCCCCTGAACCAATTCTGCTAAACTACAAGCACAATTCCTGCTTTACACTCAAATTGCAAACCTTTGTCAAAACAGCAGCAAAATAAATGGCTTTCTGGACTCCTAGAACCCCCTAAGGCACTTTACAACACAGTCATTCACCCATTTACACACACATTCACACCCTGGTGGTGATGAGCTACAATGTAGCCACAGCTGCCCTGGAGTTCACTGACAGAGGTAAGGCTGCTGAGAACAGGCGCCACCGGTCCCTCTGACCACCACCAGTAAACAAGGTGGGTTAGGTGTCTTAAACAAGGACACAACAGCAGCATTCTATGCTGGGGACAGGTATACAGAGCACTGGTCTCAGCTCAAAATCCCAGGGCTGATGTTTTTTGTCCCAGTCCAGCTCTGGTTGTTATCATTACAGCTACGCCTTTTTTTCTGTTTATGGAAACAACTGTTGTTGCAATTTTAATTAAAGACAAAAATTCTGCTGGACACTAGACGCCCACCTGTGGCAATTTTGTGGTATTACACAAAACGTCTTTTCAAATATTTATGATTTTTTTTCTAGTGCCATGTACAGTATGTGTAAGGTAGTATGGTAATAATTATGTAAAAGTTACAATAAGGTACATAATTTAGGCTTTTGGTTCTTTTAAAATTAGCTCTGTAAGATTTTAACAAATAAGTTATAATTCAATTTGACTCATGCACAAAGTCAGCATAATAACTGAATGGTACCTTCTTATCTTTTAAGTGCTTTAAAAATAGTTTTTTTAAATACTACTAAAAATTCCCCAGATAAAAAAAGTGAAATTAAATTAATTTGTTTATTTATTATTATTATTATTATTATTATTATTATTATTATTATTATTATTATTATTATTATTATTATTATTATTACTTACACCTTTATTGCTATAAATATATCTTTCTACTGATCAAAAACTAAGAATATCAGAAATAATTTAGGGTCAGTTGTTCAGAATCAGCATTATTGCACAAGTTAAGTTTCAGTTTCAGGTTTGGGAACCTTTGATCGCTTTCTCTGAAAACATGTGACCGCCAGGCTGTTCCGTCTTCTGTGTCTTCTCCCTCCCAAATACACACATTATTCGCATTTTAGAATGCATTGAATCATTTTAAAATACATATAACTCCTATAGAATTCAAACTCTCGTATTACGTATTGATCTCAGATTCATAAATTGGTTCTTTTGGATAAACGCGTTGTTTTTTATGATTATTATAACCACATCTGCCTGGTTCTGGAACAGCCGAATTCTCGCCCTCTGATTGGCTATCACAAGAAAGAGGCGGGATTATGTTGCGCGTTCTGAACATTGATTGGCTGTTAAGTGTTAGCATACAGTGTAGCTCTGCTGTACCATTAGACAGGTTGTGTAGCTAGCAAGAGGAAACATTGTCGACCAGATCTGGAAAAAGGAAAGAAGCTTTCAAGCAGTAAAACTAGTTTCCGTGAAGTAACAGCACGTTTGTTCAGGATAAAAGGTAAGATTATTTACCTGCCTCATGTTAAATGCCTACTTTATTGAGTAAAAACATTTGGGTAAGCTAGTCTACAAAGTAAAAAAAACTGTTGCCTTTTTTGTTTTTGTTTTTTTAAATGTACTCACTTTACTTATCTATGATTATCAGCTGTCATTTGACTTAAAATGTAACTTTTCACTCGCACGTTGTTCGTCACCGCCCACCAACAGTAATAACATATGTACGAGCTGACATTTATCAGTAAATGTGAAATTAACACTTTTATTTTTAGCTCCTGGTGAATTACAGTCTGGCCGAATTATTCATCAAACACAAACCTTTAGATAAAGAATTCAAAATATTTCATTTAATTCGACTGTTTGGCTCTGTTTCAACAATAGATAAAAATGAAAAAATATGAACCAAGTTTGGTGAAGATCTATTGTTTATCATGGAAACCTGAGCCCACAGATGAGGGGTTTTCTGCATGATTAAAAACTGTTAAATTTATGAAACATACATGTTTAAACATGTTAATACAAGTTCGACACGAAACAAGTCAGAATATTTAATTTTGGCTCATTTTCCAGACCGTTAGCTGGTTTTGTGCTGGGGTGAGTTGTTGTTGTGTTGACACATTTTTATCCTGGATCATCTTACCTGTGGGGAAAATGAAACTTAACTAATCCTCCTCAGTGATCAGACGGGTTATTATCAGATATTAACATCTGGCTGCAGGTATAATGGAACATTAATTGTAAGAATAAAAGTGCATTTCCTTTTATTCCACAAAAGAACAAAGTTATAGTTTCTATTTGACTTTATATTAACATTATTAAGACATTAAATAGCAAGAATGAGCCCTAATCATTATTAGTTCTCATAAAGCAGCAGAAAGAAACACGTGTTTGTGATCCAGACCAAAATAAAGTATTATTTTGTTTCAGTTTAGATGTTTGTTGTTGCTTTTTGGTTTTATATAAAATATTTTCCTTTGAAGCAGAACTGAGTTGGGAGGAGTCAGCATAGTTATTGTGTCAGCAGCTCTCATTTCCTACTCTTTTTGGTTTAGTAACGTAAGAGAAGAAGAGATGGAGAAACGCTGCAGAGTACAAACCTGATGGATGGATGCAGGCAGGAAATAGGAAAGCTTCCTGGGGCCATTCAGACTAGGGCTGGACAGTAAATCAATAACGATGTATATAGATTAATAAACATGTGGTGCAATAGAAAAAAATGGATCAATAAAAACTTTAATAAAAAGTTTCCTTTCTTTTTGCATTATAGCCTATTGGGTAGCTTCATTCTCGAGTCATTACTTATACCCAACCACTCAAAGCCACAGGCCCAGGCACGCTCCGTCACCAAGCCCTCCCCTCTCAAACCTAAACAGACAGCAGTGTGGCTTAAACAAGATGTTGCAGGAAGGAAAGGTGGAGGAAATTGTCCCAAAAAAAGGTTACAGTAGCTCACCAGTGTGGCAATATGTTTCATTTTTATAAGTCTGACAAAAAACAAACAATGGTGGTTTGCAAAATTTGCAGAGAATTGATAAAAACTAAGTCTGGTATCACAACCAACTTGTTTTATTATAAAGTAATGACATAAAATGGCCAGGGCTGCACTTAAAATATTTTTTCTACATTTTTTACATAATTTTCAATAAACATTGATATCGGTCAATATGATTTTTATTCATTTATAAGCTTTTTTATATATCGTCCAACTCTAGTTCATACTATTGGGATTTCCTGAGGTCATCCATCCATTGTCTTCCGCTTATCTGGATTTCCTGAGAACGTAGAGCTAATTATTTTCAGATTAAGTTGAAAAGTTTGACTTAATACACAAAAGAAGAAATTGTTCAGTAGTGTGAAACTCCAGCAGCTCGTGTTCTTGGAGAACATCCTTCAGTAACGCAGGGAAGCTGCTTTCTGCCTTTTGTATTAATCCTGATTAAAGAAACAGACTAAATATTTTGTCCAAATTTGGAGACAACAGGTCCTTCTCATTGAATCACTCCAGCTCCTCGTGGGATCCCTAGGCACTCCTAAACCATGAAAAATAAATAATTTCTACAGTCGGATGTGCTTGGAAAACCAGAAGGAGTAAATCAGAACATGTGATAAATTATAAATGAGCTGCACTTGCAAAGCGCCTTTCAGAGTCAGAGGACTCCAAAGTTCTTCACACTACAGTGCATCATTCATCCATTCACACACTGGTGATGATGAGCTACAATGTAGCCACAGCTGCCCTGGGAAACACTGACAGCTGAGGTTGCAGAGCACAGGTGCCATTGGTCCCTCCAAACACCACCAGCAGGCAAGGTGGGTTAAGTGTCTTGCTCAAGGACACAACAGCAGAATTCTACAATCAATCCTACAACCTTCCAATTACTGGACAACCTGCTCTACCTCCTGAGCTACTGCTGCCCTATGTCCTAATCAGGGGTCTGAATCACCTCAGCTGATGAGGAGGAGGAGGAGGAGGAGCAGCTCTCCTCTCAGCTCCTCTGAGCCTGGCCACCATACAGAGGAAGATCCAGGATCTTGTTTTGATTCAAATCCATTATTAAAACCACAGGTGAGGATGGAAATGTTGCTGGACCAGCAAATCAAAACTGTTACCTTTTAGCTCGACTCGTTCACCACAACAGACCAGATCAACACCTTCATTACTACAGATAAAGCCCTGGTGTCAGTCCACCTCTCCTCCATCCTACTGGCGCTCAGGAATAACTCCTGCTGCTTTAAGGCAGAAAAATCACTCCCAATGTTTTCATTTTTGGAAGAAAATCCCACACCAAACCTGTGAAATGATCCTAAAGGACCAGTGGGATCTTTATTGGTTTGTTCAGTAACCATAGCTGCACATTTTAATTAAATATTACTTTAATCAAGTTGATGATGCATTAAACTGAAGCAGCTTTACGTCTCTTTCTTAAATACGAAGTTTTATCTAATGCATCGTAACGAAGCTACAGACAAATGTTATAATTGTGCATCTTTAAGCACAACTGGTATTGAAAAACCATTATTGGTTGACTTTAACTAGATGAGTGTAGAGTCAGGGTAGAGTCAAACTTTGATGCTACTTGCAGGTTTTTTTGTTGTTATTTTACTTGCTGACCTCATTTGCACTCTGTAAACAGTTCCACTATTCTATTCTAGTATTTACAGACCTGCTGTTTTCTTATTTCACAGATCTTTTTCCAGTCTTAAATATATTTGAACGTATTTGTCGGTTTAAGTTGAGTCAGCTGTTTGACTCCTAACCACCTAAATCATCATGCAGCTGCTCTTGTTCACCAGAAGATGGCGCAGTGGGTCCAGCTTCAGGTGTTGGACTCTAAGTACCTGGAGCAGGTAGACCAGCTGTACGACGACTCCTTCCCCATGGACATCCGGCAATATCTGAGCAAGTGGATCGAGAGCATCGACTGGTAAGCAGTCCAACCCTAGAAGTAAAATGATTGTAAAAAAGGAGCTGCTGTGTCTCTGAGCACCATTTTGGTCCCTTTGTTCAGCTAATCAGCTGCTTCTGATAAAAATGAAGCGTAAGCTCAGAGGAGACCGTGCTTTTGTTGTAACTGCTCCTGAAACTAGGTGTTGACGCACCTGCCGTCCCTTTAGACATCACCCGGACCTCGTCCCTGTCTGTTTTTAAATCCAGGCCTAAAACCCGTTTCCCTGGTGTTTGACACTATTTGAGGCATTAACTTTAAAATGTTTTTAACTTTTTTATTATTCAACTTTTAATTTTATCTTGATTCTTGATTGATTGTATAATTATTTTTCCTTTTTGATTTCATTATTTTTATGATGTGACCTGTTTTATTATTTCATACATAGCAATTTGGTCCTGTAGGTGTTCAAAGTGCTTTATAAATAAAGCTTTTATGAACGGTGACCGTTGTGGGACCTCTGTAAGATAACGCTCTTGTGGTTTTGGATCTTCTCAGGGATGTGGTAGCATCACAGGACTCACTGGCCACCGTTCGGTTTCACGAGCTCCTGGCTCAGCTGGACGATCAGCACAGCCGCTTCAATCTGGAGAACAACTTCCTGCAACAGCACAACTTCCGCAAGATCAAGAGGAACCTGCAGGTCAGAACCCTACGTTCTCCATCTGTGTCAGAGTGGGTTAGACCTAAGAAAGTGACTGCGTAAACACGGAGCGCTTGTTTCTCCAGGATCGGTTTCAGGAGGACACCCTCCACATGGCCATGATCATTTCCAGAAACCTGAAAGAGGAGCAGAAGATCTTGGCCAATGCAAAGGAAGCTGTGGTAAAACCTGCAGCTAGACTCTGCTTTAATCTATAGATGTTATTTAAAGATGCTTTAATCGTGATTTTGATGACGTTTCTGCAGCAGGAGAGTGAGGGGATGGTGTCAGCCATGGTGGTGGAGAAGCAGAAGCTGGACAACAAAGTGAAGGAGATGAAAGACATCGTTCAGGTGAAACAAACGCAGCATTTCAGCTTTAAACGATCTCTCCTGTTCCTTTAAACCACCACTAAAGGAGAGTTTTCCTTGTTCAGATGATTGATCAGAACCTGAAGAGCCTGGAGGACCAGCAGGACGAGTACGACTTCCAGTTCAACACGCTGAAAAACAGAGGTAGGTAAAGGCAGATGACCCAGAAGAACAAGGAAAATTAGACAAACGTTGATTGTTCTGGTGTTTGAGTGAAGCTGACGTCTGGTTTTATTCGTCACCTCCAGAGAACGACGTGAACGGCATGACGCCAAAGGAGCTGGAGGCAGAGAAGTTGGTCATCATGAAGATGTGCCTTGAACTAAAAGCCAAACGCCATGTGAGATTCTTAATCCACAGCTTTTTAAGGTTTAGCTGAACACGTAAAACCTTCATTAAACCTTGTGTTACTTATGTGTGCGTCCCAGGATGCTGTGGTGTACCTGAACGAACTCCTGAACGTCATCCAGGGGTTGATAACCGACCTGATCTCAGAGGAGCTGCCAGAGTGGAAGCAGCGGCAGCAGATAGCGTGCATCGGCGGTCCGCCCAACGCCTGCGTGGACCAGCTGCAGAACTGGTGAGACCATTGTTGTCCAGCAAGCGTCAGATAAACTTTATTTTCTTCTGTTGATTTAAATCTGAGACTTCAAGAGAAGGCATCAAGCTGGAGTTCACACCTAACAGACATCTGGATCTAAAAGAATGAGAACAACCTACAAGGTTTGAGATAGTTTTTGGATTAAATGGGACCTGAATTTCCCCCCAAATCCCTAAAATTGGTGTTAATACCAATCTGAGTCATGTAAGATTAAGAGTTTATATAGAGTCCTGTTCTTGGATTATTTGACCTGTGTGTTTTTTCCCATCATAGGCTTGCAGTCAGTGCATGAGTCATTGCTCCTCATTAATCTGATCAGTATTATTCACATTGAAGCTGATGAGAGTAAAAATGGAACCAGCTCTTGATACTGGAGCAGGAAGAACTTCAACTCTCAAACCCTCTGCTGCAGGTTCACAGCAGTAGCCGAGAGTCTCCAGCAGGTGCGTCAACACCTGAAGAAGATGCATGAGTTAGAGCAGAACTTCACGTACGAGAACGACCCCATTTCTCAGAAGAAGGCGTTCCTGGAGAGTCGAGCTCTGGAGCTCCTCAAGACCCTCCTTTCCAGGTGGGAAACCTCTAATAAATGAGTTATCAATCTTCCTGTTGTCTGTTGTTGATGCTGAAGATGTCCTGTGTGTCTGCAGCTCACTGGTCATAGAGAGACAACCCTGCATGCCCACCCACCCACAGAGACCCATGGTGCTGAAAACAGGCGTCCAGTTCACCGTGAAGCTCCGGTAGGAACCCAGAACAAACCATGAAAACAGAATCATGCAGAATTTCAGCTGAGAAACAAATATTTATATTAAATCAAAGCAGAGAAGGGCCTCTTTAACACATGAACATCAGAACTCTTGTCTTCAGTGTGGCTTAAAGTTACCTGGAGCTGAGCTGCAGCTGAGAACCAGCGCTGACTGAGCTGCTCCTTTCCTGTTTTTATTCAAAAACAAAAAGGTTTGACCTGTGAACGTGTATTTCTGAGGTTAGTTTCTTGTTTTTCTCCTTCAGGTTTCTGGTGAAGCTTCAAGAGTTTAACTACCAACTCAAAGTCAGAGCTTGTTTTGATAAGTAAGATCCTGTCCTGTTCTCAGACGTTCCACATTTTCAGACCCATCAATGTCTTAACATGAATGATTTGTCTCCTTAGGGATGTCACAGAGAAAAAAGGGTAAGTTTTGACACGTTTTAACAAAAACTATGTTTTTTTAATAATTGAGAAGTTAAATAGAGATGACCTCTGACTGATTGTGTGTCTAAAACCAGGTTTCGGAGGTTCAACATTTTGGGCACAAACACTAAAGTGATGAACATGGAGGAATCCAACGGCAGCCTGGCTGCAGAGTTCAGACATCTAGTGAGTTCACCATTAAACTCTATTTTAATTCATCGTTTTCCTCCTAAAACAAACAAAAATCATGCGGCAACGCAATAAATAAATCTGAAAACGTCTCAGTAATGTCACCTGGTGGTCCCACGAGCGGCGTGACATCACATGCAAAGGTGGGTGGGATGATGCGACAGAGCAGAACAACTAAGATGGCAGCAGCTTGTTTGAAATGCCTTTGGCATCAACTTTGGACTATTTAGCCTTGGGTTTTTCTTTGAGTCAAGAGCAGACAGAGGTACTTAAGTCCTTTATTTAGAAAAAGGATGTATTTGTGTCTTCGTCTACGGTGTATGGTGGACTGCCCCGTTGACTGACATCCATAGCAGTGAGTGTGTCACGTTGTTCGTTGTCCAATAGCATGTGGAGACAAAAGTAGATCCCGCCCCACGACTAAGCTCTGTCTCTGGGTCGTGGCCAGACTATATATTCACATGTATAGGATGACTTGCCAGGCTGCTTCTGTTATGCTGTAGATTACACTCCAGGAGTCAGACCCAGGGCTGTAAAACCCCGCCCCCTCCGCCATGTACCTGCCAGTTAGATAAACCCTCCATCGGCAGACTGCTGTTTGCTGCATTTAAGAGTCAGATTTTGGCTTACCATTTTGAAAAAAATGATAACTATCAATAGTTGTCATTAAGACAGCAACAGGTGAAAAACAAAACATTTTGAAACAATAATTCAAACAACTGTTTGGAATTTTGTACGTTTCTGAAATGTCAAATTTGAGGTGAATAAGTTTGATGAATATTGTAATCTAATGAGAACTGCTACAGGCTAAAGGCTCCCAAAGTAAATTGATGAGCCACCCCAAAATGTTCACCAGCCCCCTATGAAAATTTTCTATGAGCACCACTGCTTCTGTTTATCATTCTGGTGCATTTTCAATTTTGTATTCAGGAGCAGCAGAGCTTCTTTAGTGAGTTTAAACTTGAGGATGGTGCCAACCCTGATGTAGACGTCTGATTTTATAAGCCAGGTTCAGGTGGAAGAGACAACATCTGTGATGGGACTGGGATCATCAGTGTCCTGATGTCCTGAAAATTCTTGTTTTCTTTGTTATGCCTTTTGGGTGAGACTGTTTTAGTGTGTTTATTTGACCTGTTTTTGTCTCCATGCAGCAACTGAAAGAGCAGAAAACCGCTGGCAACAGAACAAACGAGGTAAGAAGCTTTAAATAATAAATAAATGTATATCTATCAGAGATCTGGACCCAATATTTGGGTTCTTCAGATTGAGTTTAATTCCTCCCTCGTCCCTGTCTGGACCCACGTGTGTTTCTGTTCAGGCGCCTCTGATCGTCACAGAGGAGCTCCACTCGCTCAGCTTCGAGTCCGACCTGCAGCTGAACCAGTCTGGACTCAACATCCTGCTGGAGGTGAGACGAGACGCAAACACAACTTCTTCTGCAGACCAAAGTCCAGTGAGTGTGTGTGTTGAGGTGTGTGTTTGTGTGTCAGGCCGTGTCTCTGCCAGTTGTGGTCATCTCCAATGTGTGCCAGCTGCCCAGCGGCTGGGCCTCCATCCTCTGGTACAACATGCTCACCACAGAACCCAAAGTGAGAACCGGTCCTTCTTCTACCGTACCTGCTCTCTGTCGATCTGCTGCTAACAGAACCCGTTGTCCTCCAGAACCTGAAGTTCTTCCTCAACCCTCCGGCTGCAAAGTGGTCTCAGCTGTCCGAGATTCTAAGCTGGCAGTTCTCGTCCGTCACCAAACGAGGACTGAACCAGGAGCAGCTCAACATGCTGGCTGACAAGCTGCTTGGTCAGACACACAAACAGATCCTGGATCAGCCTGTCTGATCTGGTTCTGCTCTCTTATTTTACCATGGGTTTGAGTCCTTCTACCTGAACGTTTTCATGTTTCTGTTCAGGACCCAAAGCTCAGAGGAACCCAGAGGGACTCATCCCCTGGGCAAAGTTCTGTAAGGTGAGCCCCAGCCGCGCTGCAGCATCTTCTGTCATCATGTGCTGCTGGAGCAGAACCTGAAGCTCTTGTCGTTTTGCTCAGCAGCAGGGAGCCAACGAGAAGATGTTTCCCTTCTGGCTGTGGATTGAAGGAATCCTGGACCTGATCAAACGTCACCTGCTATCTCTGTGGAACGACGGGTGAGCTGCCGTGATAACGCAGCGCTTCCTGGAGAACAGAATCCATCTGACCGTGTGTTTAATATGTGCAGCTCCATCATGGGCTTCATCAGTAAGGAGAGGGAGAAGGCTCTGCTGAGTGATAAGTGTCCTGGGACTTTCCTGCTCAGGTTCAGCGAGAGCAGCAAGGAGGGAGCAATCACCTTCACCTGGATCGAGCACGACGTCCACGGTGACATCTCAGACACATTTTACCTACAGGGGCTTAAAATCCTCCAAAGCCTGTCCCCTCTGATGAGCTCAAACAGGAGATGGTTGCTGAAACGTCCTGTTGCTAAAACAATCTATTTCCTGTTTCCAGCTTTCTAAATAAAGTTATTTTTGGTTTTCCCCCCCAGCCAAGCCAGTTTACCACTCTGTGGAGCCGTACACGAAGAGGGAGTTGACTGCCGTGTCTCTGCCGGACATCATCCGCACCTACAAGGTGATGGCAGCCGAAAACATCCCAGAAAACCCTCTGCGCTTCCTCTATCCCGACGTTCCCAAAGACAAGGCTTTTGGGAAGTACTACCCCAAACAATCAGAGAGTAAGCCTCCCAGCTGCTGCTGAGTTTCGTTCAGCTTCAGAATAAAATAGATCCTGATCACAGTTTAATCACCTTCCAGCTCAGGAGCCCATGGACGTGGAGAACACAGATAAGAGCGGCTATATGAAGACGGAGCTCATATCCGTCTCAGAAGTGTAAGCCTTCACCAAACAGACCTGTTTAATGTTGGGGTAACCCGAGGTTCTGACTGGTTCTGCTCTGGTCCAGACACCCATCCAGGCTGCAGGACAACATGATGCCCATGTCTCCTGATGACTTCAGGGTAATAGAGCACCTTGTTGGTCCTCGAGACCTGGATGCTGTGGTGAGTTCCTCTCCATGTGACCTCTTGATTTTTAAAGTCTGAAGATGAATTTAAATATGAAATCAGTTGTTTGTTGCTGCTGTTGTTTGCACCACCCCACTGTGTGTTGTCTGCTCTGCTTTCAGGCCAACAGTCTGATGCAATATGAAGATTTAATATCTGAGGTAGATTTGTTGCATTAATCAGCATGTTGACCAGCATCAGAACCCCCCACTTCCCGCATGCACTGTAGAAGAAATGTAACGGCCCTTTTCCTCTACTCAGTGCAGCCCAACTCTGCTGTAGAAACAGCTGGGGGGGGTGGGGGGTGGGGGGGTCAGAACGTGGCAACCTCCAAGAGTTCGATAAGTAGTGCGAGGTGTTGTGTAAAAACACAACACTTAGTGATGTGGAACGTTCTGCTCAGTCTGTGGGTTTTTGCCCGACCCAGAAAAGGCTGCAGGTGCTGAGCAGGTTCTACTGGTACAGGAACCAGAAGCATTCTCCATCAGCCTGAAACGGAGACGCTGGGACTAGAGCGGCTGTTTGACGTGGTTGTGTTCTGGTTTCCAGCCTGATTTCACTTCAGGACGTTGTCTGCTTTAAGTTTCCAGATCATTTATAAGACAGTTGGACTGCTTTCAGTCTGAATTAAACTGGTTTACTGCTGGTCATCTTCTTGGAATTGATTTAATTTTTAATGATAAAAAGAAAAAAAATGTTTTCCTCATTTTAACCTGTTTAGGCACTGTTCAAGATTTATTTATTTATTTAAAAAGGACAATGCATATGCATGAACATATAAATGTAAAAATAGCCTGAAGGCTACTTTACATCTGTAGTCCCAGGCAGGTCAGAGAGACTGAAACAACATAAGAAAGTACAACTTCACACATAAAACCTGATCATCAATGACAACTCATGAGACAAACATAGAAACAGCACAATAAAACAACACTGACCCTTACATAACAGCAGATGGGTTAAGCTATTTCTAGGCTGGTTTTACCCTGGTCTATAGAGCTTGTTTTATTCTGGTTTTTTTGAGCTGGACTCAAACTGGTCTATAGTTTTAACCTTTAATCCTGATAATTAAATATTTTTTTAACAGTAAAATCAGATAATGTTTTAGAAGTAGATATTAATCTGAAAATTTCTAACTTTTACAAACTGCATGTTTAATCCAGCCTAGTTTGGATGTTTTTGCTTTAATAACATCTTTGTGAAGCTGCAGAAAATCTCTGCTCCTACTTTTTATCCTATAAAGAAAACGGGAGACGGACAACTAACAGTTTGTTTTCTATCTTAGATGAACTCAGAGTTTACCGTAGAGAACTGAAGATGCTCCTCTGCTCGTCCTTCATCACGCCTCGTTGTTTCCCATCACAACCAACATCATCAGCTGTTGAACGTCCTGAACAGACTGCATGTAGCGAGTGGATTTAGCACTGATGCACAAAGGAATTCTCATCTGCAGCTCTTAGTGTGGCCAACTTTCACTTTATTGAAGCAGATTAGAGTTTCTTCTATGTTTGTCTTAAATGTGAAATATGAAATATTTCCTGTCAGTAAAACTGTACCATTAAAATGTGACTGTTTGTCTTCTAGGGTGTTATATTTCTGCATGTGAGGTTTATGTTGACTGTTGCTATAATACTCTGTCCTGATTCTGTTTTAACCTCCCGAGCTTCGGAGTCATCATCAGGACGTCGCTGTTTGTTTTATATTTATATGTTTCTGAGATGTAACTAATCCCAAATATCTTGGTTGAATGAAAAAGTGCACCAAACGAAATCTCTGGTCTCAGGAGGTTAAAAATGTCTGAGAAAATAAAACACTTTACGTAAAACTAAATCTGACACTGCTTGTTAAAATGACACTCAAGAAAAAAATGTTACTCCTGAAAAATTAAATTTCTTTTCCAGAAATGTTTTCTTTTAAGTTTCAGACACAAACACAATCACTTTTAAACTCACGGTTCCTGAGTTGGAGGACGTTTCCTCGAGGAGTCTGATTAAAAAAACCTGCAGGTGTTAGAGGGTCATCAGTAGTAGGAACATTTCTGTGGAGGTCCAGAACTCAGTCTTCAGTCACCGCCTTCATCAGGATCTTCAACATGGTCTGCTGGAAGCGTCAGTAGATTGAGTCTGAAGTGGTCCTGGTGAGCTCCTCAACAGCCCAAAATCAGCTTCACTTCAAAATTTTTGTTTAAAGGGGACATTATGACTTTTCTTTCTGAATTTATAATAGTTTTATGATCCATACATAACACGTTCAATGACGTTCTTTTCACAAGATTTCTCTCACATAAAGCGATCTCAGCAGTTTTATTCTTGACAGTTTCAGTACCTTCCAGAATGAGCCGTTTCATGGCTTTTTCTGGAGCTGGCCACGCCCACTCCACCGCTCAGACTGCTGTAAGCTGAGAAGCTCCAATATGCAGGAGGGGCTCAGAGTAGAGCCACTTCTTCAGTAGCAGCTGCTCTCTTACACGTGAGGTGGTTCTATTGTGCTTTCCCCATTTGTGACATCACAAATGGAGACTTATTAAAACAGCCTGTCTTAGGCACATAATTCATAACAGCAAACACCGACAGAATATGGACAGACAGATGTTGATAAAATGACCTGTATTTATGTAGTGTCTTCTTGGGTTCTATAACCCCCCAAGGTGCTTTAGAAAACAACCATTCACACACACTGGTAGTGATGAGCTACAATGTAGCCACAGCTGCCCTGAGACACACTGACTGAAGCTGCTGTTCGCAGGCGCCACTGGTCCCTCCGACCACCACCAGCAGGCAAGGAGGGTAAAGTGTCTTGCCCAAGGACACATCTGCAACAGACTGAACAGGGCTCGAACCTGCAACCCTCCAGTTATGGGGCAGGTACTTAATCCATTTGCTACAGACGCTCATATAGAAGCAGGAGAGACCACAAAAGGGTGCAAAAGGTGAGTTTTACATAATACATCCCCTTTAAGTCTGATTTCTCCCTAAATTTGATCACATCTAAAACTAAAAGCTCAGTGTTTGGAGCTAAGCAGGTTGCAGGTTTGAGTCCTGCTCGTTGCAAATTTTAACTCATAAATTCCTGGATAAAATAAAGCAGGACCACAGTAAGATTTAAACTCAAAACCACAGCATTATACCAGCCAGGCTACTTTGTGGCTCCCTTCTACCTAAACAGCCTTAGTTTTTAACACCTGACCTTTATTTTGCGGTTTTTGGTCGATGAAACGTCTCAGCTGACAGAACCAGCAGACCTGATGGTGTCTGAACTCAACTGTTTCTGCTTTTTCAGCTGCTGATCAAGTTGAGGTCAAAACTTTTGTACATTTAATATTTTAAAGCCACAAATAATTAAACTTCAGCTCATTCCTTAAATAATAGAACCACAAAAAGTTAGTTTTAAACTGTTTATTAAATATTTTGCCGAGTGAATAAATATCTGGTCTGCCTGACCGTTTTAAGTGGCAGCAGAATAAATACACATGAAGAAACAGAACAAACACGTTACATTCAGAACTTCAGCTGCACAAACACACAAATACACACACCATGTGACCCAAAGAGCTGCAGGTCGTCTCACCTCAACGATCACCGACTAAACGCTGCAGCTTTGTGCTTTAAACGATAAATACTCTGATTCCAGCCCGAGAACGCCAACGTTCCTCAGGTTCTCCACTCGATTGTTCAGGAACGGCATCCGGATTTTCAGCACAACACAATCACACAATCTACACATCTGTACAGCTGTTCAAGTATGAGTCTTCTGTTGAAAAACAATCTGCATTGTAAAGCTCCATCAGAGGCCTTCCTGAGGAACACACACACACACACAAACATTTTACAGCCTTATGCACTAAAGAGAAAACACTCCAGGTTTTATCACTAATCATTTGCAGGAACATTTTAAATGAGTGCTGGTTTCTAACCTTTACACCTTTAGAGAACCTCGTTTTACATTCCGATCATACTTAAGAGCTTTTAGAACTAAGTTTTATTGTGAAAAACCTCAAAAAGGAAGAAAAAACCTGAATGTTTCTGTTAATAAAATCCAAACATCACAGTAACTAATGTTACAAATGTTCCTCTAAAACTTTATTCATGTTTTAGGTGTGAATCTTCACACAAACAGATGTTTTCATCTGTACAAAAAGATCCAGCAGCTGATCTCTGATTGGCTGATTCTGTAGTTTATTTCACAAACTGGATTTTTGCTCATCACAAGCCTCAGTTTAATAATAATACTTT
This sequence comes from Aphyosemion australe, assembly GCA_006937985.1. NCBI lineage: Eukaryota > Metazoa > Chordata > Actinopteri > Cyprinodontiformes > Nothobranchiidae > Aphyosemion > Aphyosemion australe. The sequence continues at coordinate 114,989 of SSNS01000737.1, read as the reverse complement.
TTTCTGATTATTTTGAAGTTATTTTCAGTTTCAATCCTTAGTTCTGTTTTTTTTTTTTTTTTTCAAAATAAAAGTTGTCACATTCAGGTTGTAAACTCTGTAAAAACAACAATCACCTCAGCAATGACTCCCTCTAAACTCCACTAACTTCCTGTTTACTGACCAGAACCGCTGATTCTGGAATGTTTTTCCTGTTTGGTGCACGTTGGTCGTTCTTAAATCTAAAACAAAAACGTGTCTTTGCATTCTGGCAGTGTCACATCTGATATGTACAAACGCCTTCAAACATCTCAAACTAGAAGCTTTGGCTGCTCTCATTCAAGTTCCTTATGTTGAAAAGGAATAAATAACAAATAAAAACAACAGGAAGTAAAAGGTTAAGTTCAGTTTTGCAGAAAAAAAAATGTACAAAGAAGGAAAAGTTTAAGTTGAACACAAAAGACTTAAAGTTTCTGTAAAAACATATCAGAATTTGTGATTGAAGCTGAATCCACCTGGATGTATTTACACACGCGCACACACACGCACACACAATTTACTTCCTCTCTAATGCTAAACCGAGGAAAGTTTTAACTGCGGGTTAAAAAACATCTGCTTCATGTTTCAGCTTTTCAGAATAAAACAGCTGAATCAGAGGGTTTCACCAACAGAACCCAGGTACATGAGTAAAATAAAACAATTACCTGACTGAGAACAAACATTTCTAAACACGAGAGGCTTTTATACTGAAGGGTTGTAGCTGGTTTTGATCCACTAAAGTTGATAATCGGGATGCTTAGTGTTGGTTATATATGCAGGTTGTCTGAGGCTTTGAGATTAACCCCGCCCACCTCCAGTCGTCAACCCGGTTTCCTCACAGCATCCCGTCCAGGTTCTCCTCTGCATTTTGCTTCTGGGCGGGGCTATCCTGCGGGCTGTACTGATTGTGGTAATCACGGAGGATGGTCACGACGTCGTGGTGGCCGAAGTGCACTGCCTCGTCCATTGGTGTGTTCCCCCACCTACACACACACACACACACACACACACTCTTTGTTTCACATCTTTAACGTCAGACAGAAACCTAACCGACTGAGACGAGGGTTTGAACAGACCGGTCTTTAGGGATGGGGTTGACCTTGCAGGCCTCCAGCAGGAATCGAACCACCTCAGCGTGTCCTGAAACATACAGAACATGACCTCAGGGACCACACACACACACACACGCACACACACACACAAGCATGTGGAAGTCTGACCTTCAGCAGCAGCGACATGCAGCGCTGTCCTGGAGTCATAGTCCCTCTGCTCCATGTCCATGGAGGACAACGCAAACCTGCACAGTGACACAAAACATCAGAACCAGAACAGAACCAAGAACCTAACAAGATCTTCAGAGGTGACTGAGGAGCAGCTGAACCTCCGCAGAGCTGAAACATCTCCGGTGTACGCAGCAAAGAGCAGGTTGATCACAGACTTCACCTGGAACATGAAAAGACCAACAGATGTTGTCATTTTTGTGTCTTCAGGAGAGCAAAACTAAAACCGAGACTCTCCAGCAGGTGGTGCTGTGGCCCAAACTCCCACAGATAAAATACTACTCATCTACTGTGGGACCAGAGCAGAGCCCTCCCTGATGTGTCTTCATGTGAAAACTCACCCGCTGGTCCCCCCCCTCCCGACGAGGATCCAGTTTCTTAGCAAAGTGCCTCAGATTGTCGTAGTTGTGGAAGTTGCAGAGAGAAACCAGGTCCTACAGGGGAAGAACAAACGTTTTAAAGAGCAAATTGCAAGAGACTCCCATGACTCAATGTTTAGAGAAACATAACAGAAACTCGTTTTAATAAGTTTTTTGCACATACATGAATTATTTAGGCTTTTAGAGTCATTTTTGTGTGAACATTTTTTTTTCTGCCAAATCAAGTGACGTCAGAAAAGGGAGTCCTGTTAGCATAATCCAGAGACAAATATGGATTCTAATGCAGCTCTGACACAGAGGAAACTTTAAATGTTTATAATTATACTTATGGTGGACAAAAACCATAAAAATATGACTCTGCTGCACGTCTCAGAGAGCAGAGACAAGCCAGAGGGAGAAACGATCAGCCAAAGGAGAGAAATTGAGCTGTGATGTGAGGAGAAGCAACGGGGGAGCAGCAGGTGTCTTGGTGAGTTAACGATGTTAGCTTAAACTCGTGTGCTAACATCACAATATTGTACAGATTACTATCATGTAGCAGACAATTAAAATAGTATCGGTCAGTTAATATAACATTAATACTTGACAATAATGAACTAATGAGAGTTTGGCAGCGGTCTCATGCTCGTTAATATCCGTTCGTAACGTAGTTTAGCACTTTAGAGAGAGAGAGGGAGAGAGAGAGAGACGCTGCGGTACAAACGTAGGTGCTGCACGCTGCTGTGAGCTGGTTCTGACCCAGAAGCCAGCTATAACATTAATACTTGACAATAATAAACTAATGAGCATCTGTCAGTGGTCTCATACTCATTAATATCCATTCACGTAGCGCAGTTTAGCACTTTAGAGAGAGAGTTAATTTTTTTAACCTCGCCGCGGGTCTCTGGAGGCCAGCGTAGACCTCCATGAGTTGGGTATTGACACCGATTTGGGTTCCAAAAGTCCCGTCTTTCCAGCTGCCCAAAACACCCCCAGACACAGAGATAAGAGGCTTGTTTTACTTATTTAGAAACCCGTGGACTCGATGTCTGCTCAGGCTGGAGTTTTTACAGCCTTCACAAACAAAAGTTTATCAAAATTAACATAATCATAAACTAGTGAACACACACACTGACTCGACAACACGACCTCTCTACCCTAAAACTCTCCACGCTTCACACTGAGCTGCAGGCAAGCTAGCTTAGAACTCCCTTAAACTACGTCAGAGGCTAAGATTTAGAAAAAAGAGCGTTTTTAGAAGCTTTGCTGAAAAAGGCCACTTTTGACTCAAAAATCTGTGCTGTTATGTATTTTTAAATGAAATGCATACAATATATGTTTAAAATAATATTTTATGGACAGCATTTTATATGAATTAGAAAAAAAATTTAACCTGCAATTTGCTCTTTAAAGCTTTCTAACTCTGATAGTCTGTATTTATTACATCAGCTCAGGGTTACCGTGCAGAACTGGATCCCTCTCACACTGTTTCCCAGTTTGTCCAGAGGAGGAGACCAGCACATGATTCCCATCACGTTGGGAACAACCAACAAAATTCCACCGGCAACGCCGGATTTAGCCGGCAGGCCCACCTGGAACAGACAGAGGAGGCGGAGCTTAAAGCATCTCACAGAATCTACGTCCTGCTGAGACTCCTGAAACTGTGAGACGGAGCGAGGTACTGACGTGGAAGGCGAACTGTCCGGAGAAGTCGTACATGCCGCAGGAATGCATCAGACTCAGAGTGTTCCGCACCGCCTCGGGGCTCAGCACGCGCTCTCCTGTGATTGGACAGAAGCCGCCATTAGCCAGAGTCGCCGCCATGACGCTGGCGCTCTCACACGTCACCTCGATGGAGCAGAGCTGGTGGAGAAGAGCAGAAAAAGCTTCAGACATGATCCAACTAAACCCCGGTGTGACCGTCGTCCCCGAAGCTCCACTGACCTGGAAGTAGAAGTCCAGGATGGAGGTCATGTCTGTTCCCTCTGGAAAACACTAGAAGGACAAAAACAGGATTCATATCAGCAGATTTTAAAGGAACAAATACGTGTTTATTGTCTCTGAGTCAGAGGTTTGTTCTCACCTTCTTCTCCTTCAGATAATAGCCGATGGCAAAGTTTCTGTCTCCAGACTCTCGTTCAGACTGAAACCTGAAACATAAATAAGAGAATCTCAGACTAAATCAGTAAAAGCGTCTCTCCTCTAGAACCAGAGGGTTTCTGATCCACTCACGTGGCGTTGCTGAAGCCAACGTACTCGTTTCCTGCCAGTTTGTTCATGAAGTTCATCATCTGTAAAAGAAAAACATGAATAAATACTAATAAAAACAACCTGATGGGTTCATTTCTCTCAGGAAACGGCAGATTTGTACTCACATAATCAAACTTCTCAGCGTTGCTCGCTCCTTGCTGAAACACAAACCGTTTGTGATGATCAATCAGCTGTTTCTGATGTAAAACTACGACAGAAAGTCCTCGTGTGTCGCGTCAAAGGTCACAGAGTGATGATGTCAGTGGCGGTAGGGGGATGAAATAAAACCGATCCGTTCTAAACTCTGTGAGACAGAAACTGTATTTAATCCTCAATCCTGACTCCAAAACAAGGCAAAGATCTGCTTCTGAATGTTTAAAACCAGAGTTTTAACAGCAGAGACTGTTTATTATCTGGGATTATAAACGGTTTAAAGAAGCAGGTGATAAATATGGAAGTAACACGTAAATATTCATTAAAAAGCAACAGCGAGGAGGAACAAGTTAGACAGAAGTCTAAAGAAAGAAGGAAAAAAACAGAATTAAAAGGAGGAAAAGTTACTAAAGTCATTGACCTGAAGCTGCTCATTAATGGATCCTATAACAACAACATGCATGGAACCACTCCCTGAACATCACAAGCTGTGATTGGTCCGATTCAGATAATCAAACTGTTTCTCATCACAAACAAGAATTTATTAGTCAGAAAACTAAAAGACATCTTTAATGATTACTGACCAGAGATGATGAGGGACGTTCACAAACATCAGCTGTTGTTTAACAGACTGGTGATACCTGGGTATGTGTCAGCAGGACACACTGTCTCCCTAGACTGTGATCCTCTACAGAAACTCACCTGATCTGATCATAGCAACAGTAACAGACTAACAGGTCTGAGCAGGAGAACAAGCGTTCTGATCCAGACTGGTTCTGACCCAGAGACGAGGATCAGAACCAGCTGGTTTCTGTAATTAAACTGCTCTGTAAACCCTGGTGGACTCCTGATGATCATCACCAGCCTCCTGAGGAGGAACGTTCTAACAGCTGAGTTCCCGTCTGAGGAGAGGCGTCACCTCCCCGAGCGTGGAGGTCAAAGGAGGTCAGGATTAATTCAGGTAACAGAACCGTTTGGGTTTATTGGTTGGAGCTGTGTGTGTATGTGTGTGTGTGTTAGCGTGTGTGTGTGCATGTGTGTTAGCGTGTGTAATAACTGAGTGATGCCGTTTTCATTTTAATCCCCTTTCAGCATGATTCTCTGTAATCCTAATCTGCCCGTTTACATTAATCTGCAGTAAAATGATCAAATCTGCAGATCTTTTGGGGGGGGGGGGGGGGGGGGGGGGGGGGGGGGGGGGCTGGAGTGGTCTCACCCTGGAAGGGCGCACCTCACTTGTTGAGACCCACTGCTCACCTTGATGAGGGACGTGCAGACGATGGCGCCGGCGTTCACCATGGGGTTATGGGGTTTATCTGCAGCCAAACAAAAGGTTTAAATCAATGAAGAAACATGTTTTTAGTGAAGTGAGGAGAAAAAACAAAACAAGAGTAGCACATGTTGGCGCTGGAGGTGAAAAAGCTGCTGAGTGAAATTCAGAATAATGAGAACAGAAGCTTTAAATTAAAAAAATGAGATAAACTCTCCTCCACCAGCATTGTATCTGCTCCATCACACTGGGTTCAGATACATCTGGATGTGATGTTAAAGTCAGATCATGGCAGCATAACCACTAATGCTAAGAGATTTCTGTCAGTGTTTGTTTTTGTTTAAGAACTTTTAAAATATAAAATACAAACAAATAAAACAGAATAATGTCAATAACTCAATGTTAGCTAAACAAGTTAGCAGAAATAATTAATATACAGATGTTTTTATAAAGAGATAATATGAGATAAGCAAACATCTGCACACTTGGATTTATTTAGAATCAGAAAGTTTTAGAAAAATTCATTCTGAATCACAACAAAACACCTGGAAGAGTCAGAAGCATTAAAAGAGTGTGTGTGTGTGTGTGTGTGTGTGTGTGTGTGTGTGTGTGTGTGTGTGTGTGTGTGTGTGTGTGCGTGTGTGTGTGTAGTCCTGTTTGGTCTCTACAGCTTGTTTTTCCATCACTAATCACTGAGCCACAGTCTCATCAGCATCACATCTCCATGGTAACCAGAGAGCTCCAGACTGCATCAGCATGACCTTTGACCCAGAGTAACACATGATCGTGTGCGTGATTCCTCACCGTCCTCATTCAGGAAGAGCTTGTTGAACCTCAGGCCGCTCGGCTCCTTGCCGATGAAGCGGTGCACGTACTCGGTTCCGTGGTCGTGAACGGCGACGGCATATTTCAGCGGCTTCACACACGACTGCAGACAGAAGGGAACCTTGGTGTCACCGGCCGTGTACCTGAACAAAAAATAAATAAAGTTTTCTGACTCAACTCTGATTTTTAGACCATCCATCCATCCATTTTCTGCCGCTTATCCGGAGTCGGGTCGCGGGGGCAGCAGCTTAAGGAGGGAAGCCCAGACCTCCCTCTCCCCAGCCACTTGGGCCAGCTCCTCCGGGGGAATCCCAAGGTGTATTTTTAGACCATTTTATAGAAATATTTTAATAATTTTGATAAAATGACAACGTATGACTTAACCTTTACAAAGAGAAAATGACTCGTACCTCTGTCCATCCACGGTACACAGAGCCACGCCCCACAGGTCCGGGCTGAACCGCGCCAGCTGGGGAATATAATCTGCCACCTGCAGCAGACACAAAACTCCTTCAGCACACCTGAAACTCCTAACATCTTCACCGTGTGTCTCAGTGAGGCAAAAACAAGTGAATTAAAACCCCGAGCAGGTACCTGCCCTCCTGACAGGCTCTTGGCGTTCTCAAACAGATCATCGATGTGGGCGCAGAACGGCTGGAAGTCTGGGACGACAAACTTCTTCCTGAAGGCCTGAGTGAGCAGGACGATGTTGCTCTGGACACACCTGAGACAGACGGGAGCCTTAGACCTCTGAACAGAGTACACTCACTGTTTATTACTGATGAATATAAAGGCTCCAGGAAGCCAGAGAAGTGAGAGAAAGTACCCAGAACAAACACACCCCCATTATTGTTACCATGGAAACTAAACATCATGCAGTTTCTACAGAACTGCCAGATCTGATTCTAAGTACTAGCGACGCAGCAGCAATCACATGACTCCGCGTAACGAGGCTGGGAGGTGGAATGTGAGGGGTTTATCATCAGACTAATCCCTGCAGGAACACACACCGGCTTCCCTCCTCCTCCGCCCACTCACATGCTCCACCTCGAGAGCCTGAGCTCTAAAAATAAACCCAGGAGAGGAAGTGATGGAAGGTGGCCAGGAGGAGCAGCCGGTACCGAGCTCTGCTCCCCGGAGGGCCGTCATATGTCCCAGCTCGCCGAGCGCCACGCTCCTGCTTCCTCCTGGGTGGAATGAGGTTTTAGTTTCCCAGGCTGTTCTGAAACAACATGATCACTCCTAACTTGGTTTATTATTAGCAGATGTTGGTTGAGTTTAGACTCAAAGATAAGATGATGAAAAGGTTTCTTGTTGCAGATAAAAAGCTCCACCAGCCGCTGCTCCAGCACGAGGAGTGATGATTTATTTATGAACCAATGACCTTGTCTGCTGCAGAGACTCGGACAGCGGAAATACCTCAGACTTGGTTTAAAAGCAGATTTCTGTAAATAATTCAATGTTTGGTATCCATGACAACAGCCCCTCTGGTCCATCCCATGGTTTCTGGTTATTTTACGAGTTAACTTTAACATTAAACCTTCTAACTAGCAGGTGAAACCTACTTTTTGAAGAGGTGTCGGTCCAGCGCTCCGTCTGAGGTGGTCTTCAAGGTCACCTTCAGCATCTCCATGCATTCTTTGAGCCGAGGGTCTCCGGTTCGAAGCCCGGTGGATTTCAGAGCCTGAGGACAGAGGAGGAAAGCATCGTGATGAGAAATTTGTAAAACATACGGCTGAGTCAGCTCTAGCCTCCTTCTAGGTGTCAGGCAGACATCTTTACTGGGAGCCTGGGACTCACGGTGGTGAATTTGTGTGCTGGGATTTTTTCCTGGCCCTCTGCGATGGTGTAGAAGAGCAGATCCTCCAGGCTGGGCAGGATGCCCGGCTTCCTTCTCCTGCAGGAGACAGAGACAGAAATGTGAGACCAGGCTGCTAAGAGAGGGTGGGTGTGCTGGAAATATGGAGGGGAGCTGCAGCAGAGGGAGGAGAAGCTCTCACTCTGCAAGCAGAAGCAGAACAGAAACTCTACGGCCTTCCTTCTGCATTAAACCTGTGGAGAAGGGTCTCCACTAGTTCAGCTGCTGGCAGAAGGCCACACTAGGGGTTCTACTAGTTGGAACAGCGGCCAGGGACCCGTGAGGTTTCCATGTCTGTGACATCGTCTCACTGTGAGACCCAACCTGGGGTCAGCTGATGCTCAGAGGCTGGAAATGAACCAAACACCGGGGTTCTGCTGGAGTCTGGAGGCTCTGACATCACTGACCATAGGCATCGGTGCTTCACAAAACTAGCAGAGGCTCACCTCCATGATAGGATTTATTGGATGTTTTTGGAATACTAAAGTCTAATCAGATCATTTCTCTGTGGGTCCTGGCTGCTTTCCAACACGTTTCCACTCCGAGGCGTCTCTGGGAGGAACGTTAGTCTGGAGGCAGACGCAGCAGAACCTCTGCTGTGATTCATGTTAAAGAGGATTTGTGCAAAAGCTCTCAGCATCCAGGCTCACCGTGTCCCGCAATGCATCATGGGAGCCCTGCTCTGTGTGCTGGGAGAGGACGTCTGGGTTTGAAGGTGCTTTAATCGTTCATACATGATGGTTTTTATCAGGAGAAATCATAAAATTGTGTTCTAGTACAACCTGACATTAATCATGCAGTCAGAAGCAGGTTTAACAGATCAGCTGTTAGAAACTCTGTAAATCTGACTTCTGACCTCATTACTGACGCCTGCAGGTGAGAGAGGAGGTGTGTGTGTGCAGGTGTGTGTGTGAAAGAGGGGGAGGATGGGTGGGGGAGTTGGACAGCACAGCCACTGGGGGGAAGTGAGGTTGTTTGAAGGTAAAAGCAGGTTTCTGTAGAAAACAGATCATTAGTCACGTCTAGAACTAAAATAAAAATAAAAAAATAGAAACATACTTACAAAGCAAGCAGATCAACAACAGGGAGAGATGAGCAGAGGGAACAATTCTGAATTAGTATCAGATATTTAGATTTCATTCATCAGTAATAAAATAAACAATTTAAAGAAACATGGAGCTGCTGTAAGAATAAAATAACAAAGAAACAGCTGTTATGTCACCCCTGTGGTTTTATTTTGGATGATAAAATAGTTTGAGTTAATTCCAACGATTAAAAACCGACGTTTCATGTTGAGATGCTGCAGAAACATGAGAATAAAAGAGAGGACGTGTAAAGGTTTCATAGGTGGAGACATGTGGAACATCTGGATGACCTCATTAAAGCAGCTATCTGGAGTATTTCTTTTATCTGATGACACCATCTAGTGGCTGACAAGCATATCACACCAAGAGTCGGTCGATTTGTTTTTTTAAGATGGCGACTGCACGTTTCTTGTTTATGAATGTGCTTCTGTAGCTGACAAACAGAGATAAAACACGTTGTTTCACAAGTATTATTCTCATGTCATGTTTTCATATATTTATATTTTAAAGACTTACTTGTCCGTGAAAAGTTCATCAACACTGCTTCAGCCAAGGTACTTCCTTAAATTTGAAGCACATAAGCGGTAGTCTAACGCTATTGGTTATTTCTGGTCGCCGCTCAGTTTCCTATTGCACAGATTTTTATGGGGCAGCGGGCAGGCTTAGCAAAAAATAAAGACGTATCGCTTACATTATATCACACTACATGATAAGACAATCACTTTTACGGATATCTGAAAAATCATATATAATTCCTAAAAGGGGAAAACTTCGGATTGCTGCTTTAACTCACCTCCACCTCATTAAAGTCTGCAAAGGTCAGCTGTGACTCTAGAAGCTAAACAAAACCTTTAAAAACACAAATTATTCAGTGTAGAAATGTTAATTTATTCTGAACTCTGAAATTCTCCCTGAGGTAGAAATCTTTAAAACTCATCCTGTTTTATTAGATTTAGATTTTCTCTCTTTTAAAGGCACACTTGACAGTTTTGCTTGCTTTTAGTACCCCCTAGTGTCCGTTAGTGAAGGCAAAAGTGAAACTTATCTCCTCTAACAGCTGAAACGTCTCCTCAGCCTTCATTAGTGTCTACAGGAGCGGTTCATCACTAAATCAAACAAATCAGCTGTGTTCGTGATCTAAAACATGCAGGAAACATGCTGGAAGCAGACTGCAGCACCAGGTATGTAAGCTCCACTTTACTAAGTCCAGCAGGGAGCGGCACTCTGAAGTTGCAAATGCGGTATTCTGGCCACAGAGGGCGGTGGGGGTCTGAGTGACATTTCATTAACCCTGTAAAGGGTCATTTTAGCACAAACTGGCTCAAGAAAATTATTCAAAAATATGAAAAAGTTGCATAGTATGGCTTTAATGTCACTGTAGATTAAATAAAGTTAGATTTGAAACTATATTCTCCTTCAGGGTTGTTCCAGCATGAACAGCCTGCTTAAGGTCAAAGATCAGAGGCTCTAGAGAGCAGAATTCATGTTTCCATCAATTACAGCAAGTGTTCCTGATGCAGCAGAGCAGTCCAGAGCATCACACCGCCACCACCGTGTCTGGCTGTTGTTGTGGGATGTCTAGGGGGTAAATGTGAGACAGGTCTTTGTGTTGTTTATGGTCAGCAGAGGTTCAGGACCTGATCTCCTGTTCTGCTGAGGGCTTCCAGCTCCCACTGACCCACTTCAGATGATTTTATTAAACAGACTCTGAGTCTCTGCAGCTTTAATAGAGCTGTAATCGACTGTGATCGATGGTGCTGGTTTCACGGCCTCTGGTGTCACCACAAATTGGCATGGAGCGTTTATGGGCGGTGCTGCGTGAATCAATCAGACTCATTTACACCTCGAGGCGCTGACGGCTGCTGGGCGGCGTGCCGGCACTGTGCTGGATTCACAGCCGAATGTGTGGAAATGCTGTAGAATGCTCAGTTTCTTCAGTAATCTGAATGTTTCACAGAAGGAGTCGAGGATTCTCAGGAACTGAAATTAGCCTCCAGTGGAAACAAAACCCAGTCAGCTGAGCTGAAACGTGGCTGATTGCAGCAAATTATCCGTGAGCGAAAAACAAGACGACGGCGCTGTCCTGAGGAGCGATGGAGCATTTTATTATCACAGATAAACAAAGATCACAGCTGCTCTGGGTGTTAATGTAGATGTTATACAGCTGCTGGTGATCGGAGTCTATAAACACAAACCAGTTCAGTCGGTCACAACGTTTTTATTACCAACATCAGAGCTGACTAGTAAATTCTGACCTTTAGGAGGAGGTAACCGAACAAAACAGGACCTTCAGGTCTGGACTCTGATACACCTGAAGCATCAGGGACGAGTGTTCTGTTCAATCACCATACACTGTCAGATTAGCATATGCGTATTACAGCGTATGCTAATCTGACAGACTTGTGCTGTCAGACAAGCATACGCTGTCAGATAATCATACATGTATAAGCTGTATGACACTTTGATGAGCCAGTTTACCCATCAGATCATCATACACTTTGTTTTAGCAACTGTATGACACCCTGATGGGCTCATTTTACTAGTCAGATCAGCATACACTTTGCTTTTAACAACAGTATGACTTTGCCATCTTTATGCTGAACTGATGGCTCCTCTGAACGTAGCGGGGGTTTAGATGAATGCGCATGCATGCACATAAGCTGCATGTATGCTGCTCTGATATGTATGGTACTCTGTCAGAACACCTGTCTTCTGAAGACAGGAAGGTTCATATTTTGGACAGAGACGATCAAAGGGTTGATTGGAGAACAAGCTTGCATTAATGAAGCTCTCACTTCAGTTTAAACACTTGTTGCTTGTGATTGAGCAGAAGAACATCCTCAGATGGATAGTCCAGATGTGTTTCATCTGAACCCAACAAAACTTAAATTTAACCCTGTTCTGCTTTTGGCTTATTTAATATTACCATAAACATTTAAACTCCAGCACTGGACCATCAATTTTACATTTTACTACCTTTGAAACCTAATGATTGTTTAATAAGACTCATAGAGGCTACGGATGTGTATTTATAACTAAACAGGTGTTGTCATGTTGTTCTTTGGTCTAAAGGGACCAGCAGCAGCAGCTGTTTTACTGATGCAGAAGAAATTCAGCACATTTAGTGTTTTGTACAAGTTGATGAAAGTCTGTTTAACATAATGGTGCTGGGATGATGGTGGGATGCATTCACAGATGCAGTCATGCCTGACCTTCATTAGACATTGAGAAGATGCTGATGGTGGAGATAAAAGCTGCTGACCAGAGTCAACAGCAGCTTGGTTGTTTGTTTTAACAGGAACGTTTCGTGTTTAGATGCTTCAGCAGCAGGTTTTAGGTGAATCCAGCCAGTCGCTGAGTCAGTTTCAGGAGATGAAAGCTGAAGCTGTCTGCTGATCGTCACGATTTATAGCATCATGGTTCCATTTTCGGACGCGCATCTATTTCATTCCCTTTTCTTTAAGTTTATCGTTTCAGATTAACAGCCTTTTATTTTTATTACAGTATAAACGTTTAAACGAGTAAATACTGATTGAAACCCACGCTGAATGTGTGACGTGTTTGTTGTTATTAACCAGAGTTACTCACTTGTCTGAATCCTTGCTGGCGTCCCCGTGTCCGTCCCCTTTGGAGCACAATCCTCTCAGGCCCGGTTTCCTGATGAGTTGCGGGCTTCTCCACCCGGTAAACGGCCTCCCTACGCCGGGAGATCTCCGGTCCGGACCGGAGGAGCTGAAACAAGCCGCAGGAGCCGCTTTCACCCCGGCTGCAGCTGTGCGTGTTAGCGGCCGCTTCAGCTGGCTCTGAAACAGCTCCTTCAGCGCTACCGTGGACCGGAAAGGTAACATCTCAGGTTCGGTGTCACTCGTTCGAGTTTAGAAATGTTTATTAAAACCAGAAAAGAGCTATTCCCGGTGACAGCTGGACCCTAAAGGTTCTCCCAAAGCCTCACCGGATCAGAATGTTCATCACAAGCTACAACCTAACCTCGAACTCCTAGCGCGAGTTCTGATTGGTCCAGTGAAAAGCGTTCCTGCTTCTGATTGGCTGAACGGATTGTCTGACTAGAGTTTGACCCTGTTTCCCTGTAGTGAGCAAATGAAACACACTTTAACACGGTTTTAAGAGTTTAATTGATCTTTTTATGTTCAATTGAATAATATAATCAAGAAACAAAATATTTTTAAATTAAATTTCAGAGAGAAACAAAAATGAACAAAGAAGATATAAAATGAGGAAGTGTTGAGATTAAAGTCAACATGTGGAAAAATTACATTGTGGCAGGCCACCAGGAGGCTCCACTCACACCCAGAAAAGAGAATGTGAACAGGATGTGATGTGTGACTTGAATGTATATATCTTGCGTGTTGTTCTGTAGTGCTGATCAGTTGGAGTGATTAAATGATGTGATCAGACCTACTCACGTGTCGTCCCTGACTTCCTCCACATTGGTGACCCTGTGAATGGACATGTCTGCTAACGATGAGCTAGCTGCCACTGCTCCGGCGCCGCTACCGGCCACTGGCCTGCCGCCGGTCATGCAGTTCTCTTTGGCCGTTGCCGTTAAGCTCCCGGATTTTTGGCAACATGAACCTCTATCGTGGTTTGTTCACATCGAAGCGCAGTTTGCCCTGCGTGGGGTTTCTGCTGACGACACGAAGTACCACCATGTAGTTGCATTGCTGGACCCTTTGTCTACGCGACGGGCGATGAGCATTCTCCGAAATCCCCCGGCGCAAGGGAAGTACGACGCCCTGAAGCAGCTGTTGGTGAGACGCTACTCTCTCTCCGACGAGGAAAGGGCTGAACGCCTTCTTTCCCCCGCTGGTCTGGGGGGCGGCACGGCAGTGGAGCTTATGGAAAGCATGTTGTCCCTGCTTGGTTCCGACGATGGTGGATTCCTCTTCCCGCATCTATTCCTACGACGACTCCCGGCTCCTGTGCGGGCCGGCCTCGCCAACTCTCCACTCCTGCGTCAGAAGGATTACCGCACGTTGGCGGAGGAAGCAGATAGAATCCTCGCTGATTTTCTCTGTGCTCATGATCTTCTGGTTGATGTAGCTAACAGACGTTTGGTTGATGCAGTTTCTTTTGCTTCTATGACTTGTGGTACGGGACCATTAATGCATGCAAACTTTCTAGCTACTGGAGATGTTTTTCAGAGTGTATTATCTGAATTCCCTACCCTGACTGTGCCCACCTTCTCTAACTCTGTTGCCAAGCATGGGGTTGAACATTTCATCCCCACTTCAGGCCCCCCTGTGTTCGCACGCGCACGCCGTTTAGACCCGGCAAAGCTAGCTGTGGCCCGCACAGAGTTTGCCAACATGGAGCGTTTAGGCATTGTGCGCAGGTCTAATAGCCCATGGGCCTCCACGTTACACATGGCGCCCAAAGGTAAGGGACAATGGTGCCCGTGTGGGCATTTCCGCCGCCTTAACAATGTAACGACTAATGACCGTTACCCCATCCCCCACATTCAAGACATTTTCTGCCCACCTGGCTGGTACGTCCATTTTCTCCAAGGTAGATTTAATACGGTGTTATCACCAGGTTCCCGTTTGCGCAGAGGACGTGCCTAAAACTGCTGTCATTACACCATTTGGCCTTTTCGAGTTCCTGCGCATGGTCTTTGGGCTCAAAGGTGCGGCCCAAACCTTTCAACAGTTGATGGACTCTGTTCTACGCGACCTGACCTTTGTTTTTGTCTACCTGGACGACACACTGGTTGCCAGCTGCTCCATCGAACAGCATTTGGACCATCTACACCAGGTTTTCCTCCGTTTGACCGAACACGGCCTGATCGTCAACCCTGCTAAATGCCAATTTGGCTTAGCGGAGATTGATTTCCTGGGCCACTGCATTTCGGCCAACGGCGCTGTCCCATTGCCAGCAAAAGTGCAAGCTGTGGAAAATTTTCCACAACCGCAGCCGGTCAAAGCACTACAGGAATTCCTAGGGATGGTCAACTTCTACAACCGTTTCCTCCCTGGAGCGGCTGCACTTCTGCAACCGCTATACAATGCCCTCAAGCAGAAGAAAGCCAATGACTGCGTGGAATGGACCCCTGACCGCGTGCAAGCTTTTGGAGAAGCCAAGGCTGCACTTGCAAATGCTGCCTTGTTGGTCCACCCCTCCATTTCTGCCCCACTAGCATTGACAACCGACGCCTCGGATGTTGCAGTGGGAGCAGTGTTAGAACAACGGGTCTCTGGCATCTGGCAACCGCTCGCCTTTTTTAGCCGCTCGCTGCGCAACGCCGAACGTAAATACAGCGCGTTCGACAGGGAGTTGCTGGCCCTCTACCTGGCCACACGCCACTTCCGATTTTTCATCGAAGGCCATTCATTCACCTCGTACGTGGATCACAAACCTTTGGTCTTCGCTATGTCCAAAACATCAGAGCCGTGGTCCGCACGTCAACAGCGACATCTCGCTGCAGTCTCTAAATTCACGACAGACATCCAACATGTCGCTGGGAAGTCCAACGTGGTGGCTGACTGCCTCTCACGTGCGCTGGTAGCTCCGGTTTTTGTGAGCATTGACTTTTCAGCAATGGCAGCTGACCAACACGGTGACACTGACATACAGACGCTCCAGACCACACCTACTGGGTTGAAGTTGGGTGAAAGCCAGATGCAGGAAGGCCAGCCCACCTTGATCTGCGACTTCTCTACAGGTCGCCCTCGACCCTTGGTCCCGATTTTGTGGCGACACCGCGTTTTCGACTCCCTTCACTCACTGTCACACCCAGGGGTCAAAGCCTCAGTCAAGCTAGTCAAATCCAAGTTTGTCTGGCCCAGTCTACGCAAGTCGGTTCGGGAATGGGCCGCGGCATGCATACCGTGTACAGTTGCCCAGGCTTTCCTGTCCACCTGGGTTGCCCGTTTTGGCCCACCATCAGACATAACTTCAGTCAGGGGCCCACAATTCACCTCCGAATTGTGGTCCGCCATGGCAGTCAGCCTGGGCGTCCAGGTCCATCGCACTACAGCCTACCACCCACAGGCTAACGGGTTGTGCGAGCGGTTCCACCGGTCTTTGAAGGACGCGCTTCGCGCAGCCTTGTCAGATGCCAATTGGGCCAACCGTTTACCATGGGTTCTCCTGTGCCTCCGATCGGGGGTTAGGGAAGACCTCGGCGCCTCCCCGGCTGAACTGGATTTCGGCCAACCAGTGCGTGTACCAGGAGAGTTCTTCCCCGAATCTCCTGTTCCGCAATTTGGCCCCACTCGAAAGCCAAAGGTCCCAGACGTGTTTTCGCCTCGAGCCCAGAACCCGATGCACCATGGGTTACCCCACTCATTTATCCCCCAGAGGCTGGAGACCTCTGAGTTCGTTTTTATTTGCCATGATGCTCACCGGCCACCCCTGCAACCCATTTATGACGGCCCTTTCAGAGTCCTTGAGCCAGGCCCAAAACATTTTCTTTTAGATATGGGGGGACGCCGGGAAACTGTGTCCATCGATAGGCTTAAACCGGCACACGTGTTACCTGACGAACCTGTGTTGACAGCTCAACGTCCCCACAGAGGGCGACCTCCTGCCGCGAAAGCGGTTCCAGTTTCCCCCTTAGAGGACCCCCCGCAGCTGTCAGCAACCCAGGTTCCCCTAAACCCAGCTCACCACTCAAACCCTCAACAACAGTGCCATCCTCCTGCGCCTGTACTCGTTGGGCCCAGAGTAAGCCGTTCTGGTAGAATAATCAGACCTGCAGAAATAGCTCAAAAGTGCACTTTGTGTTTGTTAAATTTTGTAATTTGTTCTAATTTACTCAGAACAAACCCAGAACCGTAGACTGAGGTTATAATCTAAAATCTATATCTATAATCTAAAAAATCAAATTTTTTTCTTTGAGGACACTCTTGCCCGTGTCCAAGACAAGCCAGGACCCCCAAACCCAACTCCTACACGCATAAACACATTAAATGTGATCATTTACAAACTTTCTACAGACCTACAGAGTTATAACTTTTATATGGAGTTCTGATTATACTGTAGGGTGTGTTATTGGGATTTTATAAATGTAATTTTTACAAATAGTCTTGCTAACCTCACAACCTCAGCAAAGACAAAATTGTGAGGACCCTCTGCAATCTTGTGGGAACCCCCAATTTGGGAATCCCTGATAATATTTAGGTGAGGGGTCATCATGAGCAGGAGGGCAGATGGTGGAAGGCACCTTCTCAAGAAAAAAGTAAAGATAGCTCTCACAGTGGTGATTTGGATGAAATCTTTAAAATGTCAAAACACCAACAGCTTGAGCTTCAAATTTCATTCGAAACATCTGAACAGCAATGAAAACATGAACTGTTGTCCTGCTCTGACACCTGGTGGAGTTCCTGCAATAGTGCACACGAGCGCCTTTGAGCTCTCTTTCAGGGCTTTGGTGTGCACATTCACAGTTTCAGAGAAGCAGGAAGAACAACAGCACCACCTGCTGGAGGAGCAAAGAACCACAAGCCAAGAATGAATTATAAAATGCTGCTGCATCCATTACAGCCACATTCTGTTTGTGTGCATTTAAAAGTGACTGTTCAGACTCTATGAAAAAAATCTGATTATCTTTTATGAGTCAACAAAACATTTTCTCAACTCCAGCATGTTTTTGTCCTGACCTCTTTAGTGACCTGCCTGTGTGGGAGAAATGTGACACAGAATTAAATACTGACCTACTAAACAGATTATTCACTGAAAACTGGGCTTTTATCAGACTTCGTCTAAGTATGTGTAAACGTCACCCACCTGGAGCTGCAGGGAGGACAACACATGCAGATTAGAGCTGAGTAATAACGATTCCTCTGAACGTGGACAGGAAACATTCATGAGTTTGAGAATTAGAGTTAAAGGGAAATTCCAAGTAAATTTACAGCAGTTATTATTTTTTATTTACAAAAATTATTTTTGCTTTGATCTTGATGGATTACACAAACACCCATATGAGTCTAAAGGAGAAGCTGAAGGTTTGTGCAGCAGGAGGAACTATACGCTGTAAAACCAGCAGCATTTTAGTTAAAATAGACCGAACAGGCCCTGAGTGTTGAAGGGATGAGTGAGAAAACAAGATGATAAACATGTGATCTTTGCATTTAATCTAGATGCGTCCCAGCAGCAGTTTCTATAGTTTGACCTTAATTTCATTTAACGTAAATTTAAAGACGATAAATAACTTATTTTGTGTTATGATGCTTATAAATGTTTCAGTTTATGTTTAAAATCTAAACAAAAGGAGTAAGCTGTTAAAACTAGTGACAAACCTGCACTTTTCCAGACTTAAAGCAGAATTCAGAGTTTATTTTTGCACATTTTGTAGTGTTTGCAGAAGTTAAAAAAGGAATACAAAGGAAGGAAGGGAGGGAGGGGAGACAAACAAGGCGATCCCTAACGAAGCTTCAGGGAGGAGAGGCAATAATTCACCAACGCCCACACCTTCTCAAAAGCAGTCAGCTTCCTGCTCCCTTCAAATTGAGGGTGATGGGTGCAGATCCCTCCCACGCTGCTTAGCGGCTGGCTTCCGCCCACCACCAGTGGAGCCGCCGCCCACCTCCAGCCGTTGCCACGGCAACACATCACGATGATGATCAGTGACTTGAGCTGGAAGAGGAGGCGGCAGGACGGGGAGGGGAGCTGGGCTGCCACTGTGAGCAGTGCTCGGCGTGGGCGTTCATGAGCCGAGCTTCTCTCCAGAGAAAATCTGTCTACGTGTGTGTGTGGGGGGGTGGGGGGGGGGGGGGGGGGGGGGGGGGGGGGGGGGGAGGGAGAGGAGGATGGGAGGTGTGTGAGAAGGACCTGCGTCAGAGTGACTCATGAAGCACTTTCACAATGTGTAGATGTGACGCTGATGCAAATGGACCGCACAGGGATTCAGATAAAACTAGAAAACAGGGAGGCCGCTCCTTCTGCACACGGCTTTCCATCAGACCTGGTTCTGGTGCTGAAGGTGACTCAGCACTTTTGCAGATTCTGAGGAAGACCAGCAGCAAAACGCTCCTGCTCCAGTCCTCCTTTCTTTGTATTGTCCTGACTTTCCTGGAATCTTTTAAACATGTTTTAATCAACAGGTTCTCTGAAGGTCTCTCCAGAATTCTCTTAGGAATTTGGCTCATTTTCACAGTTTGAAAGAAACAATAAACCAAAGGCCTAATGTTAGTTAAATGTGTTTAATCTTTACATTTGCAGTTGTCTCTGGTAGGAATGAATGCCTCGTAAGCTGTACTCAGAGCAAAAAAAAGCCCAGAAATTCTTGGATCAGCACAGATAAATCTGTGGCAGCAGACGGCAGGATTTGGAGTCTTATTTCCTGATATTTGGACATGTTGCCTCTGATTGGATAACAGCAACACGACTCTACCACTGACTTGCAATGTTGATGTTTTATCTCCACAAATAACACAAGCCTGGAGAAGTTCTGCTGTGTGGTGGAGTTGCTACTGCTAACGGTTAGCTTCTACTAGCTGAGACGTTCTCTGATGTTTCCTGGACGCTAAACCAACAACAGCCTTCCCCATCGTGAGTCAAGATGGGTGAGTCCATGAATGCTAAGTGACAGTGTGATGTCACACTGTCAGGCTTTTCTAATCCTAGAGTTTCACTGTCTATTTTCACTGTCTATCAGAAGCTAATGCAGGAGATAGGTGTAGGAGACTATTTTCATGTTCAGCCTGCATGAAAAACTCAGAGTGACCAATTATAATCAGAAATAATCATTAAAAATTGTTTTTTCAGTGAACCACACCTTTAAAGAAAATGTTTCCAATTGATGATAACAAATAGAGCTGTTTAAGTTCATTCTTGAATATGTCACACTTGATTTGTTAGCATTTATAAATGATTCTAAGTCAGAAACATTTGTTTCATGGCAGCCATCTTGAATCCAACAGATAATGGGTTGCAGACGTTCATCCAGTGCTGATATTCTGAGTTTGATTATAATCCAAACAGTGGGTCATGAGCTACTTCACATAACCCAAGGGATGAACCAGTTTTGTCCTTAAACTGGATCTTTAGACTCATCACCCAACAAAACACATCTGGATGCATTCAACAGAACGGACCACATGATAGAGTTCAAAAAATAAAGTTTAATGTTTATGTGCTGTATAACAAATAAAATATATTAGTGTTTAAAAAACAGGTGCATAACTGAGTGAAGCCTAATCTATCACTATAAATTAAACAGTGAGAGAACGGTGATCAGTGAGACGACATGCGCTGATCTCTGAAACATCGTACGAGCGTTTAAGCCCATCACAGCCAGAACTTGGTGGCTGCAGCCAAACACATTTTTTTACAAGTTAAAGTCACCGCTCGTCTGAGGAGTCTTTAAATACAAACGGAGCTGTGAGACGACAGAAACGTTTCCCACAAAGATGCAGGCGAGTTCCCACACTGATGACAGACATACAGTTACTGAGCACGTGACTAAACAATGCTTTTAGAATGCAGATAGACTTATTACTTACATAAATATTGCATTGATCCCTCTGAGGGAGACTAAACTATGTGCAGGGAGTGAGGAGAGCGAGTTCTAGTCGTTCCAGAGCAAACAGATGTATATTTACACAATGTGAACAGAAAAACACTCAGCTGTCATGTTTCTACGTCTAAACATCGAGAACAATCATCACAGGTGGATTAAACACTATTAGAGCTAAGGCTAAAAGCATCTTCTTATACAACAGACACAAACATTTCAAATATTCTTACAGACAATTAAGATGTTGATTTTTTTTTTGCTCTACATACGTGAACACTGTTTTGACACCAAGAATCTACAGCAAAGTTACACTGGACACACAAACCCTGACAGATTAGGCTAGTTCTTATATTTACAGGTTGCTGCTTCACCAACAGCAATAAACATCTCTCTCTCCCCCTCTATCCGTTTTTTTAACATTTTTTGCAGCTGTTTCTACAAAAACATAACCCTGCAAGCTTTAATGTTTCGTCTTCAGAAAGTTGGATCTCAAAAACACGCAGGCATCTTTATTCCTGAAATACTCCCTGTGTGCAGATGCGTGGTTTCGCTTCAGCAGCAGTGTTTTGCTAAATTACAAAGTGAAATGAAGCAATTAGCTCGGCCTCCGGCATGGCAGCCCGGCCGTTCTGTCCCCTGCTGCTGCTCCGCAGCAGCTCCTGTACATCTTCTGTGAATTACCTCCCATAAATATACACGACACGAGAGCGAGGAAGGAGCCGATGGTCCCACCTCTCCTGTTTGCCCGTTTGAAGTAAGCGACGCAAAAATTTAAAACATCAACCTGCTGCAGGGGCAGCAACTCCACTTGGTCTCCCAACGAGCCTTTGTTTTGATTTACAGAACAACAAGAGACCTTTGTTTTTTGAGTTCTACCTTCTAGTCTTAAAGAATTAGAAGAACGTTAAAAATCCATTATGGATGTTTTGATAATTTACTACCAGTGACTCTGAACTTCACCTTTACACTAAATCACTTACAGTTTAGATCATTTAAAGTGTTTTTAGGAACAATTATTATCTTACCTGTTCTAAAAAGCTTTTTGAATGGCCTCATTTTGGAGAAACAGTTAGCTCTGATCAGAGACAAGCTATCAGCTAGTTAGAGTGGGGCTAATTTTAGTTTATAAACCTCTACACTGCTGTTTCATGTTACGCTGAGCTAGCTTAGCTCCACCGCCAACGTTCGCTACAAATAAAAATAAAATTCATAATTGCGGAATGCAAAGTCAGTGTAAAGGTTCATAAAAAAGTGATTTCATAAACTGCTCTGATATTTATGACATATTTTTAAATGGCAGTATTCTTCGTTAGAGCTAGCGCCATTGTGATTAGCTTTTAACTTGCTAATATGATCAGAATTAAACCCTGTTTCTACAAACTGAGGTTCTTCAAAGAGCTATCCACCACAGGTATGATGTTAACTGTTCATCACGTTTCACAGGGATTCACTGGAGAGGTTCTAAACTATCACTTTAACACGATATTAAGAAGAAGCTAATGGCTGGTAAAAGCTATGCTAAGCTAAGCCAGGAAACTAGAGGAAACTAGTTTAAGATGTTGGTAAATTCAAGGATTTCACCTCAAAACTAAATGGAATACAAGTAAACTAGGAGTTCTATAAAAAAGAAGGGGAATTTGGGTTTTAAACTGAAACAAAATTCCTTTTGTTTTACTGACAAGGATCTCTGAGGACACAGCTTGCTGTTTGAAATGGTTGCTATCCCTGACACGGCCACTAGATGTCAGTATTCAATGCACACTGTTCCTTTAAGAAATAAAACAGTTAGCCAAATTTGGATCAACACAAACTAAGTTTCTACCCCTAAAGGCAGACAGGAGTTGAGATTCAGCTCCAACAACCATCTGTCTGCAGACAAAAAAATAATAATCAACTCCCAGAACAGAGGTTACATAAGTCTGCAACAAATATCTGCTAAAGTACATGGACACAGAAAGACCCGTGAAGCACTGAGGGGCTTCTAGATGTGCTCTCTAGGTGCTTTGGCAAATACTTTTAAAAACAAAGTAACAAAAAGATGAAATCAAACAAAAATAAATGCTATTCATGAGGCAACGTTGGTTGTTAAGGCTGTACTGTGGCTGTGCTTGCTTAGTATCTACTGATGGGTAATAACTGCATACTGTCAGGTGTGAGTAGAACGAAGAGGGTGGGTTGGTGGGGAGGAGGCAGGAGGCACTATGTGGAGTCTTCTGGCTCTGATTTGATAATCTTCTTCTCTGCGTTGCTGGATGCCCGCTGTGACGTTCCATTTTCTGGAGACCCAGATAAATAACAGCATCGTCAGCAAATCGCTTTATAAAAACACCAAACCAGAAGACGTGTCTCTGAGCAGAGCATAAGGATCACTGACCTGTTGCTGGTGTTTTGGCCTCATCTGTGCTGCTGCTGCTGCTGTTGTTGTTGTGGTTGTGGTTATGATGGCGCTTCAGCTCATTGGCTAGCTGCTTGCCCAATGGGAGGTCGCCTTCTTGCATGCTCTGACTGACCACTCGCAGGTTGATCGGTCGGTCCTCTAAAGACAAAACCACAAAGACAAGAACAGATGGTAAGTCTATGGTTCTTAGCTCAGATTTAATACTGTCTGTCTGAGAGCAGGAAGCTTTGGGGGAACACGCTACAACAGGCAAAAGAGCAAAGACAGAAATGACAAATGACAGGAAAAAGTCCAAAAAAAGAGGAAGAAAAGAAAGCAGAAGAGGGGGAGGAGTGAGAGAGCTAAACACAGAGTGAAATAGAGTGAGAGAGACGCCCCCCTCCAGGCTTCTGGCTGGAGGTAAACAGGCGTGGGCGTGATAATTACAGGTGCATTGTGGGATTTGTGGGAACAGCGTTATAATGAGCTGTCGGGAGTGGGTGAGGGAAGAAAGGATGAAAATGAGATGAGGCCTGGAGGAGAAGTAAGATCCTGAATAATGATGCGCCTTTTTTTCTTCATGTCTTCTGCCCTCCCCCCACCCCCCGTGATGGAAAATGGGTGACAGTTTCCACGGCTGAGTGAGGAAGAGCTGCAACTTTAAATGTTTCCATCCACTCAGCCACTTCCTGCTGCTTTCAGGACATGAAGTCACTAAATTAGACTCAAGTTTAATAAAACTCAGGTCCAGGATGGTTAGTTCCCTTAAAGGTTTCTTCTAATTGGAAACAGCAGAGAGACAAACGCAACTACAAAATCATTTAACACCCCCTAGTGGCTGGTTGCAGGATGAGTATCTAGGCCCGCCCCCTCTAACTAAAACAGATTAGTTACACTAAAACCTGTAAAAACACTGAAAACAGCATTTTTATAGTTTTTCTGTGGTAAAAACTGAAATTGCCTCTAAAGAAACCAGGTTTTTACGTATTTTATTTCAAAGATCAGTTTTACCATGGCCGTCTCTGCTGGTGTCAGCCGTGACTCCATTGGTGTTCTGGGTCTCGCTGAGGTACTTTAAGGCGGCGGGGGGGATCCTCCAGTCCAGAGCCTGCAGTCGCTCCTGGACAGCGGCGTCCTGCAGGATCTCCATCTGCCTCGCCAGAAGGCGCTCCAGCTGCATCTGATCAAAGGGAGGATTTTAACAGGTTTTAGAACTCAACTCTAACTTCTGAAGTCTGAAACAATCTGATGAGGAAAGAGCAGATTAAAGCAACAGGTAGTGGGTCCAGTTTAGCTTCACGACCACTAAAATACTCAGAATGTGCTCGTTTTTCTTCTTCTCTGTGCATGAAAACCTCTGAAAAGTCCTCCTGGTTTCAGTCTAAATGTTATTCCTTTGTTTAACTGCTATAAATACAATTACAGGTCAATTTAGGACAAAACCAATCAACAGAACTAAAAAGACCAGAACTAATCCACAAACACGATCAAACTAATTGATTCCGTGAGCATTTACTCTGGTTAACTCTCCGTTTGACTCGAGCTGCAGCTGGATTGTTTCAGGAATAAACTCAGAGTGAGCTTATTGTCAGTCACTGTCACTTTAAATCTCTGCAGGACGCGTTTCACATCCTCACACGGCGATCTGATGGCCCGCGGCTCCATCGCAGCCATGAAATCTCTTCTTCTCCTGAATGCGATTTATGAAAAATCACATCAGCATGACAAGTGTAGCTGCAGCCACACAAACACACAGATGTACACGTGTGTGTGTGTGAGGAAGTGAAGAAGCACACGTGTTCCTGGGTAATGGGCTGTCAGAAAGCTCTCCTCCTACACTTCAGCTCTAATTAGGAACAAACAGCAGCAGCAGCAGGAAGAGCGACTGGGATCAGACTGGATCCTGGTGCTGGTGAGGTTCTGCTGACTGGACGGCGTGTCTCACGTTTGATTTTAGGTTTTTATTTACAGTAAAAATTGACAATCAACAGGTTTCATTCTTTAACTGAGAATCAGAAAGATAACTTTAGATAAAATAAACTGAGTCAGTGTTTTATGTCTGATTTTGTAACTGCTTCAAATTTCAAAAACGGCCTCAAAGCAAAGCAGGAGGACTACTTTCAGAGGCGGATGAATCCATATTTAAATACTACAGGAAGTATCAGGTGATTCATCTCTGACCAGAAGTTAAGGCTTGGGAAAAACAAACTCCTCCTAGTGGCTGGTTCTAAGCCCCGCCCCCTCCATGTAAACCAATTAGGACAAGTTCATGACGTCCCACCTGTAGATTGCGTCCAACGGTTTCTTCTCCTTTAGACTTAGCACAGGCTAGCTGCTCCCTCAGCATCTCCTGCCTCATGTTGATGGCCTGCAGGGCCTCCTGGATGTCGAAGAAGTTCTCCTGAAGCAAAACCAACATCACATTTACGTCTGTTAGGATTTTAAATCGGTTTATTTTTCATTGTATGAACGTTCAGATGCAGCAGAGCGACAGGTCAAAGGTCTAATTTAATCCTAGAACACATAAAGAACAGCTAAAGTCAAAATGGTAAAAAAATAAATTAAATTAAAAAATAAAAGACAATAAAATAAACACAACAAACTTATGTTTGTGTGAGCTCTGGAGGTTAAAGTTCAAATGAGGTCAAAAAGTTTTTTCAAAAAAATTTTTACTTTAGAAAATCTCATCAAAAAGTAAAAAAGTTTCTAAAACCAAAGATTGCATCTTAAAGGCAGAATTTAGTTTATTTAAACTCATTTAAAATCGAAACTACAATCAATTGAACTCAGTTTATTGTCTTTTTATGTGTTTTATTGACTGTAATGATTTTCTTAAACTTTTATACACTGAATTTTTATTCATTTAAACTCCACTTTTTGTTTTTATAAACATTAAACTAAGCTCTGACTGTGGAAGATGTCCAAACGTTTAGTCATTTTATTTTATTCTTTAACGACACATTTGTCTCCTGTGATCATTTTTTGCAGGGATTCCCACTTTTCCTTCTTTCATTCATCAGCTCTGACGGGTTTTTGCGAGCAGGTGTTGGATCATCTGCGCCTCTCGGTCCCTGCAGCCACCACATGTTCTCCATCATCAGCTCCCACTCTGAGAGGAGCCATTCAGAGTCGAGCCTCGGCCGAGTGCGGCGGGAGGACAAACACTGAGAGATTTCTTTGTACTGTGTTCAGCGGTGACACGGCTCTGCGCTGTTAGCCTCTCATGAGGAACGCTCTGAGGAGCTTCGTGTGCCAGACCTGAGAGCTTCTACTCATCATGAGCTCAACTTAAGCGTGTTGTCAAAAAAACGGGGATTTCTAACTGCTGTTAAAAAATGCAAAAAGGAAGAAATAAAACAAACGAGGTAAAGAAAACCTGCTAAAATTAAGTTAGTTAGATTAAAATTAAGGCCTAAAATCTCTCAAATGAAGAAAAACAGAATCAAAATTATAATTTTTTTAGTGTTTTTGAAGGAAATCACATCTAAATTTTTGCAAACAAGTCACAACATGATTTTAAACAAACGATGAGAGACTAAAAACCACTAAAGGTTGCAAAAATTACCTCTGTTTTGATTCTCTTAGGGGACGGTTCGTCTCTGTCTCCACACCGAGACCTGAACAGAAAACACTTGAATTCATTTCTGTTCTTAACTAAAATGTTAAAGATAGGAATCGAGATGTTGTGGGTGTAAACGGGACGGATCTTACTTGCTGGTGCGGTACGTGTATTTGTAGGTGACCTCCCTGGAAATCTGCCTGGCGAGTCCGAACAGCTCGTCCCGGCGCGTCAGCAGAGCCATGTCCCTCATGCAGAGCTGCGCCGCAGCCTCGTTCACCGTCAGCTGCACAGCAATCACAAACCGGTCAGATCCCACAGAAAAACCCAAACCTCAGACCTTCTACGGAACATTGTCACACCTCATGCAGCGTCAGGTGTTTGCCGTCCCTCCTCTTGGAGTCGAAGCGTCCGTAGATGGCGCTGTACTTCCGGATCTCCTCCTCCCTGCGAGGGTCGTCGTCGCTCATCTCAAAGATGTGTCCGATCATCTTCGCCAGCTTCTTGTTGTTCTTCAGCTGATCTTTGACCTCACCCAGGTCTGTTTTAGGAAGTCCAGGTGCCATTCTGTCCACGCACTCCAGAACCGACTGAACCGCAGCAGCGTCCAATGCCTCTAACGCATCTCTGGGAGAGGACGGTGAGCCCAGGTCTGACGGCGAAAGGCTGTGTTCACTGTCATTGCTGTGGCCCGACCAGAACCGAGCCTCGCTGCTTCCCTGCAGGGGTGACCCGGTGGACAGCTTGTCCCTGGCTACGTCCAGTTTCCCCGGGTCGGAGCAGGCAGCGGCGATGGCTTTGGTTATCTTTACGCTGGCAGTATTGGCCCGGTCCTGAGCACTGAGCAGCGTGGGCGAGCCCTCTGGGAGCTTGTAGACCGGGATGCTGCAGACGGGCAGCGAGGTGAGCGGCTGGTTAAAGATGGCCGGGTTGGTGACCCAGTCTCGTAGCGCCTTCTGGAGGCGCCGAACGTGCAGCGGTTTGCTGGCCATCCCCACCAGGGCCATGATCTCTAGGAACTCCTCCTCACCTGCTTCACACAGCTGCTGCACGTCATCGCCGCCCTGCTGGATGAAGGCCTCGTAGTAGTAGAGCAGGTTAGCCCGCTGCAGGATCCTGTAGAGCTGCAGCTCACCCAGGGTTCTGGGCAACACCGCCGCCATACCTGGGACAGGAAGACACAGAAACGGCTCAGATGTTAGCAACCGAACGGGAAACAACAGGAGCAGAGCTGAAGCACAGCATAGAGGAAGGGGGAGGGGCTTCGGTTAAAAAAAACTAAACACTTTCCCCTGTAATTTTGCTTTTAAAATAAAAAACTGGAGCTAGCTTTACTATAAAGAGACCTTGATATATTTCTGATTTATTCACATTCTCCTGCTGAACAACAAATGGTGATCAGAACTCATCTGGTCTTTATGGAGACGTCAGACGGACAGAATCAGCTCATGTCTGAACCCTGGTTCATCAGTGAACACAAATCCATTCCCTCTCTGCCTCCTTCACTAACAAACATACATAAAAACTACTAAATTATCTAAATCTGACCAGACAAGACAACAAAGATGCTTTAAATTAGCAAAAACTACAACCTAACTCAGAACCAGCAACACATTTCTAGATTTATTACCTGTTTGGGTTTGTTTTTTGTTTTTGATCCATTCTAGATCGAACGTGTTCTGATTTTTATTTTAGATCTTTCTGTTTTTTGTTGTTTGATTTGGATATTTGACAGTTTTGATCCAAAAACATGTTTGTCTAAAAGTCTTCATTTAAAGTTGATAACTTATGAGAGATTTTTTGTAAATAACTTACTACTTACTATTAATCAAAACAACGACTCACAAACAATAGAGGCTAACAATGCTAACGACTCATCAAGAGGTAGGGAGGAGGGGCATTCACAGGCAGATGCTGCTCGTTAAGCAACAATGGACAGCTACAGTTTATAAGATCGACCCTCCCATATTCCAGTCAGAATTGACAAAGCTCCTCGGATGAGAAGCGAAACGTCTTCAAATAACCAAAGAGGTCCAGTTGCCTTCATTTGAACCCCTTGGATTACCATGACCTGGATGACTGAGAACCTTCACCAGCAAACTTACTACTTGTTTAGGATTCGTGTTTTACTCACTTTTGTGAAGTGGAGCTAATTTTCTTATCCTTTAAAGGTGTGGAACACTGAAAAAAAAAACTTTTAAATCTTATTTCTGATTATTATTGGTCACTTTGAGTTTGTCATGCAGGCTGAACATGAAAATAGTCTCCTCCACCTATCTCCTGCATTAGCTTTTGATAGAAAATAGACGGTGAAACTCTAGGATTAGAAAATCCTGACAGATCTACGTCACACTGTCACTGAACATTCATGGACTCACCCATCTTGACTCGCAATGAGGAAGGCTGTTGTTGGTTTAGCGTCCAGGAAACATCAGAGAACATCTCGGCTAGTAGACGCTAATCATTAGCATTAGCAACTCCTTCAGACTTGTGTTATTTGTAGCGATAAAACATCAACGTTGCAGAGCAAACAAAGTCAGTGGTAGAGTCGTGTTGCTGTTAGCCAATGAGATGTCGTCTGAGTCTCAACTCTGATGTGTCTCACTTCTAGTTCCTGAAACAGGTGCACCGGAGCTTTGTTTCCCCTGAGTACAACTTACAAGGCATTCATTCCTACTAGAGACCACTGCAGCTATATTGATTGAACGAGTGTTCCACACCTTTAATAAAGGCAGCTGGATTTTGAGATGTTTTGTTTCACATCTGAAGGGTTGTCTCATTTCAAACAGAAACATTTTAAGTTAACTTTTCTGTTTGAAATGACAAAACCTTCAGATGAGAGGAAAACATCTTCAGAAAGTGAAAAAGTCAGATTGTTTTTGTTTGACCTCAGTAGGACCACCATGCTCTGAATGACTGAGAACATCCACTCTTTTGCTGTTTTCTACCTAAATTCTCAGATATGTTATTTTCCCGTCGCTGTTCAGCTCTGAAAGTGTCTCACATTTCTCTGAGGGAACTTTTCAGCTTGTCCGTTTTCTCCTGACAGCCTGTCTCCTGAGTATTTATCGTCCTCTTCAGTCTTGATCCATCCAAGCAGGGACAACAAAGTCCCTGGCTGACTCCTGTCATTTACCATGGTATGCTGGAGCAGAGACCAGGCTTGTCTCTGACTCTCCCTACATGAGGCCCTGCGGAGGCCCGGCTCACTGAGGAGTGGCAGTCAGCCGGCCCAGATACTGGGAGGACCACATGCCTCTCTCCACCCCTGCAGGATGTGTAGGTGGTGGGCTCGCCTCGCCCAGAATAGGCGCGGAGAGCCAAGCAGGCGTCGACTCAGCCTGACTGAGCTGGAAAACGACTGAGACAAAAGCCACTGGAGACTAAAACCCTCCTCTGAGCCGAGTCAGAACCTTTAGTTAAAGAGATCCGACTGATGAGCTGGGTTTGGGTAAAGACTAACTAACGGTTATCGTTAGTTTCTGTCTAATAAAAAGTGAAATTTACCAAACGTATGATCCAATTTGAATATAAATATCTAATATCTATACTTTTCACATTGCTTTTAGAATATTTGAACAGAAAGAAGTTTTTTGTTTATAGTTATTATTTGAAGTGTTTAAATAATTCCAAATGTCCTAAACCTGCGCTGGAAATCCAAAATAAAAGCCTTTCTGGTTTGGACCTTATGAGACGATTACTGCTGCAGGTCGGTCTCATTCAGCAGGAATATCAGACAAAAACTAGGATTATAATTAGTTCCTCGCCTCAATTCTGTGATAGTTCAAAATTTAATCCTAAATAAAGATGGCAGAATGAGGGCAAAATACACCGGCAGCATGGTTTGTTTAAAAAAACATACCATGTATCCGCCCGGCAATAACTTTTCCATAATTTTTTTAATTTCCAACATCAATGCAATCTTTTTTACACACACAAACTCCATGTTTGGCCTTTCAGGCTTCCGTAGCAGCTCTTCGCTGCACCTAGAGCAGCGCGGTTTGCTAAACAGGTCAACTCAGTCACCTGATGGCTTCAATAGGCTTCTTAAAATATGAACTCAGGATAATTTTACAAGCTGAAAACTTCTGCTTTAAAATAATTAAATAAAATTGTTCTGAGACTAAACCTGTTGGTGATCAAAGTAAATAAAGCTGTTGATTCAAAATTGTGATTTAAAAATAGACAAGCAGCCCTAATGAAAGTGTTTCAACTAGTTTAACAAACAGAATATGGCAGATAGCTGTGACCTTTAACCCTTCTGTGTTTGGATGCTCCTCACCTGTCACCAGATCAGAAACTTCCAGATCTGTTGATCTACGCTCCATAAACCAGAACATCAGAAACTGCACTGATTTAAAATTTCTCCTTGAATTAAAGTTTCAATAGAAAAATAATAATTTAAAGATGTCGTAAAACCATTGGAAGTTAAAAGCAGCTGACGTGTTGTCATGGAGTAACTTGGAAACAACAAAAGCAAACGAACAGGCGATCCTGAAGAGCCTTGATGAGGTGGAAACAACACGAGACGTCACTAGTGAACGTTAGAGCCGACGATGTAAACATGTGGGCTTGTGGAGCTTCTTAAGGCGCTCTCGTCCTCCTCCGCTGGTTTAGGAGTAACTCAGAGGAGATAAAGGCTGATGATTCCGAGCTTAAGAAGGTTTTTAGGGGTTTTATTGGTGCATAAAGACGACTGTTGAGCTTCTCTGGAAAACAACTGAGATAAAATTGGCGTTAAAGCCTCTCAGCTGCACCGTTTAAATCCACTTCTGAACATTTTCTATAAAAAAAAATAAATTATTTTTACAGTTGGCGAAAAACACAAAAGAAACATGAATTTTGGGGCCTTATTCGTTTGAATTTGTAAAGTTTGATTCCCAGATTTGCCTTTGGGACACAAGGAAAAGTTGCAGTGGTAAGACCTGTGAGTTTCTGCTCTGTTTTTCTTTGATTTCTGAGGAAAAACTAAACTAAAACAAAGTGATGGAGAAATGCTGGGTGTTCAGCAGACAAACAGACCATCTCCCATCATCCAAACTTCCAGAAAACATTCCCAGCAGCTGATTTATTTAAATCAGAATCCCACTTTAAACCAGTTATCTCTCCAGTTCAAGGAGTTTCTCTGAAGGACACCCGACTGCTTTTCCAGGAAGAGCTCCCAACTCTCACCTGAGTCAGGACAGAATTCCCATTTTTCCTGAATGAGAGAAAATCCTGGGAAGTGTGAGGATGTGATGAATGCACACAAATCACATTTGACACACATTCTGAGTTTTCTTCCTTAAAACGTCTCTTTAGCAGCTAAAGATAGAAACAATGATCTCAGCTGGCAGAAAGCATCCATTTAAACCGGAAACGATTCGAGGAATTCCTGCAGGGATTTGTTGATTACATTATTAAATCTCTATTGTCTTGTTGTGATAATAAACATTTATCCAGCCCAGGAGGATGAGAACTGGACCTGCTGCTGCTGATTTCATGCATTTCTGCTCCTCGTGGAGAATAAGAGGAGCTTTTAGCAGGAACATTCATGTTTCTGTGTCTGATGGATGCCAACTTTGTGTTTCATTCAGAGATATTTACTACTGTCACCTTAGTGGACCAGTCAGGGATCTTTGCAGCAGAGCTTTACTAATAAAACCTCCATCACGCTGAACTGAAAGAGTCCGGGTCTAATTGAACCTACCTGGTGAGTTTTTGACCCCCTTCGGCGCGCCCTGGTCCAGATCCTTTCCGCTCCTCCTTCCTCTTCAGTGTTTACCAACACAAGTCGGTTGTTAGTTTGTGCAAAAAAGCAGAGAGATAAAAAAAAAATCCCACAAAAACTAATAATTCCCACAGGAGGAGCGAGACAACCCTGACGTCTGAGAACAGACGAAGAAAAATTAACTTCCAAAAACCAGAAAGCGTGTTTTAGTCTGTCGGGACGGAGCGCCTCTCCTCTCCTCTCTTCTCAAACTTTTCCTCCGTCTGCTGCTGAAGAAAAGACAGAAGGCGCAGATGACCAGAGTGGTGCGGATGATCTTTGTGCGTCTGTTTCCTCCAGGTGTGTGTCTGCGTGCGTGCGTGTGTGTGTGTGGAGTGCGTGAGTGTATGTGAGTCCTCTCCCAGTGTCTCTCTACTCCCCTGCACTGCTCACAAAGGTCAAACCACACGATGTTGCGCACGCGAACTTCCGCCTACAGGCACCAAAATAAAAGCACCGCAGAAACGACACGTTTGAGTCCGAATGATTCGGGCTAATTCATGATGAACCAAAGTAGTTTCACCTGAAATATCACTGTCAGATGAGACTACATGTTTTCATTTTCAAACAGATCATCAGAATCAACAGAAATATTCAAGCTGCTTCCAGTGGCTCATTAGGATTACCATGGTAACCACATCTCTGTGCATCTCACTCACTGAAACCTAGAAGTTATGCTTCTGTTGTTTTTTTGTTTTTGTTTTTTCAAAAATGCAAGACATAAACATGGACAGCAATCAGGACATAACTGCAAACAGACTAGTAGCAAGGATATTTATATGATAACTAAACACTTGCACCTTGAAGTATTTTCAAACACAACACAACAAATAGGGCACAACTCGCAAACTCCTAATCGATTAAATGAGTCACAAAACTAATAATTAAATGATTTTTAATAATCAGAATCATCTTAATGACTCATGTCAGCATGGCTTGTGTCATCATAGGTGTTTTATCTGACCATATGACAAGGACACCAAAGTAGGCTACAAAGAAACACATTACAGTTACCATCGTTTATTTTTTATGAATCAAAGCTTCTTAATCTTGGGAACATTGTAAGAAATCCAGGCTGCTTGTATATATAATATAAACGACCGAAGTCTGAATGAGGACTCTATTTTTTTATGCTTTTACTTTGTAGGCGCTTCATTTCCTCCGCGTCTTAACCACGCGCGGCTTGACGCGGCAGCTGAATAAAGTGGGATATTCCGCGCGGTTGCCACAGAGTCTCTCTCTCTCTGTCTCTCTCTCTCTCTCTCTCTCGCCCACGCTGCTCCCTGCGTGACGCAAATCCGCGCGTGGGCGGACACACGGGGCGTGGGAGGCTTTCTGCACGGAATACCAAACACAGGCAGGTTCGACACCCACAGAGGCTCGCAGAGACACGGCCGTTTGCACACTTCACGCTCCCTGACGAGCTGATCAGATTCATGATCTGATCCTCTGCTGTATAAATAGTCTGTGATTGTTAATAAATGTTTAAACTGATCTGAGAGCAGCCTGACAGCAAGATGCTTATGACTCTTGTCATTGAGAAAATACTAACTTTATTTCCTTTACCTGTTTGATCCCGCTTAATGTGCATAAATGTGTTTGTGTAGCCTTAGACACACACACTAATATATATATATATATATATATATATATATATATATATATATATATATATATATATATATATATATATATATATATATATATATATATATATATATATATACTTGTAATATAGCACACTTACATCGTAATTAAATTGGTACATGTTAGGATGAGCTTGTCTTTGTCTATTTTTAAATTTAATTGATAAAGTTTCAGCTTCACATCTGTTTACTAAGTTTACTGAGTTAATATTCAGATGTATTTATTTCTCAGTATTAGTTCTGTTATTTATTTAATGGATAAGAGTCATCTCCACAATCCGGCTGAATCAGAAGAGTGAATTTAAACATATTTGAACACAAATTAGGACTTTTGTTATCGACTGCATTTATCCTTATTTTAGTCTTTATCATTGATCTTTTTAATGACCTTTATTGTGTAAATGAGTTATGTATTTTTCTCTTTACCAGATCACTCACAAGGGGTTTCCATTATTTAAATTAATCTTAATAAGTTAATTATTTAAATTTATTAAAATGACTCTTTGGCATCAAAATGAGATTTCTAAGACATTTTAAATATCCCTTTCTTCACCTACAGCCGACAGAATAGGACCGATTCCTGCTAAATGTTGCTGTTTCCTTGGCAGAAACTTTCTGAACCCGAGCAGTCTTCGGCCTGGTGAAGATGTTCAGACGTATTTTAATGCAGATGTCAAATCAGTGTGTTTAGAGAACTAATTTCCCAGACACACTGAGGATTTGAAGCTGTTATTGTCCCAGAAAGTGAGTCATGGTGCTTTAGTTAAATGATTTTGACCTTTAAGGAGCCAAAGCTCTGACTGTGATACCAGAAACAAACATCACACGACCCTTCAACAGAACCAGGATCTTAATGAGGTCTGATTGATCTGCTGTCCATCCCTGCCTTTGGCAACTTCCCATTTGGAACATAATGCATAAATATCATTTGCAGCTCTGTTTCTAAAGGCAGGTGAGTGATTAGAAAAGCTAGTCAGAATGTAAAACGTCAACAGTTAAAACAGCAAGAAACACGGATGAATGATAAAACGTCTCCATGAAAAGTGATTCTCTAAAGAAAACAAAAGTACATTTACCGTAGAGATGGCCCGATATCATACCTCATAGTTGATTATATCAGATCAGTATGACGACACTCAGCTCCTGATCTCTGGTGTTGACTTATTTTCTCTGGTTGTACATCATCTGAGCCTGAACACAACACCAACGCTGAGCTGGGGTGGAGGAAATAACCACTTTCATGGAGAAAGGAGACAATTAGTGCGTTTCCTTTATTGGAATCGGGAGATCCGAAGCCCCGGTCCTCTTAAGCTGTCCTGTCTCCATATATATTTGGCCCTGTAAGGAATTTAATGAAACGTCGGCACATCACGACTGCTGTGCAGTAAGTTACGTCATCGATCAGCGCAAAACGCGCAAAAAGCAGTAAACAAAGATCGACACAATGGAGGAAGCAACAATAGTCGGCACAAATATGTTTGCAGCAATGGCTTCCATCGCTCGTCTCTCGTCTACTCGTGTTTTCCTAAATAACAGTTCCCGCCACATATATGCATTTTCCTATTTTATAGATTGAGTTACAACCATTCGGCAGCGTTCCCACCCAGCGTCTTCACCGGGCCTTTTATCGGGTCATTCCGAGTACCTACCCCAGATCAGGTACTCAGAAGGTTCCGGACAATGGACTGGAAAACGGCCGTTCAGCCGGCCCGGTCAAGTAGAGACAAGCACATGTCGGGAACTTCCTGTAAATTTACCCCAAAGTTCCGATAAAGGAAACGCACCTATTGGGAACTGTGTTTAAAATCTCTGAGTTGGTTTCACTTTTTCAATTTCTGTCAAAATCCTCTGATTCAACGTAAAGAAGTCAGATTAGCAGGAGCAACAGCTCGTTTGGTTTGTTTTGATTTTTCAGCAGTTTAACCTCTAGCTAGCAGATCAGAACACCTCACAAATTGCTGCTTTCAACTGAATGAATAACTCGTCTTGTCTTGTTCTCTCCGTGTAATCCTTGTTCTTTATGATCAGTCGCTC
>SSNS01000737.1:60044-78891 GCA_006937985.1 Aphyosemion australe | reverse complement strand
TGAGTTACACATGTATGTTGTATATGAACATTTTCTTCAACCCCCATCGCCTGCATTAGCTGCAGACAGGTAATAGATGAGAAAAACATCAGTTTAGAAAAGACCAGTCTCTTCTACGCCACAGAGAAAATTAGCATTCATGGACTCACCCAACCTTGGCTTGTGACCACTGAAGGCTGAGTTGATTTAGCAGCCAGGAGACAGCAGAGCATGTCTCAGCAAGTAGAAGCTAACCATTAGCATTAGCAATGCCACAACAGAGTGGAACTCGTTCAGGCTTGTGTTATTTGTGGAGATACATCAACGTTGCATTTTTTACCCAAGAAAGTTGAACAAACACAGACATTGGAAGAGGTAATTTGCTGTTAGCAAATCAGAGATAAGATGTTTGCATATTATGAATTTTAAAGCTGTTATAATAAATCTGCAAACATCAAGGTACTGAATGCAAACATGGTCACAGAACACTCACCCCTCCCCTTTGGTATCTTCCCTGAGACCCTTCTGCTGGAACCCGCATTGCCAGACAAAACGTGAGAGAGCTAAACACCAGTCACTGTTTTCTAGGTCTTTTGTTGTCCGTGACTTCAAATGGTGTTTTTCTTTTTGGGACTCTGGTAGCTTGTCCTAAAGTTGAAGTGGTAGCAGCCGGCTGTTTCTCCTTCTCTGATATTATTGAGCGGAGAACCTCTCACACCAGTGGTGTTCTGTTGCTATATACACAAGATGAATGGAGGACCCAGGGAAGTGCAGTGGTTCGGCGAGACCGACAACCGGATGGTCCAATAGTTGCTTTCAGTCCAAAAAACGTGTTATTGGCAGATGTTTTTAGACAAATGCAAGAGAACCAATTAATTTTTTTCATTTTTTTTATCTCCACAATATATTTATAGCTATACTATGTTAGAATGTTGTTAAAAGGCATGAAAAAATGTTTTAAGCTAATTTGTTTTCCAGATTTGCCACTGTAGCTTTAAACGAGTGAGACTCGTAATCCTGCCATTTTTTGCTTCACTCCTAGGACAAAAATGTACCCCCTGAGGCAGGTTCTCCAGAGCAGCAGATTAATGAAAAATGAGGGAATGAGACTTTTAGTATCACCAGCTTGTGTTTAAAGTTGAACTAATACAGATCAGCAGTCAACAGTGTTCAGAAACAAGGTAGCAGAAATAACAAGACAAAACCAGTGATAAACTGTCTCCCTACACTGTGATCCTCTACAGAAACACGTATATAGATTTATTATCTAAAATGGGGAGTTATAAACCCACTTAAAGAGTTAAAATTCCTGTAAATATGACTAAAACATTTCTAACATTTCAAACCCTGAGTTAATGAGTTGGTTCCTTGTATTGGGGAAAAAAGTACTTTCTTTCTTTCTTTCTTTCTTTCTTTCTTTCTTTCTTTCTTTCTTTCTTTCTTTCTTTCTTTCTTTCTTTCTTTCTTTCTTTCTTTCTTTCTTTCTTTCTACTTTTTAAAGGTTTGATTTAAAATTTTATGAGAGTTTATTGTGTCATGTAAATGTTTAAAAATACATTTATTATTTTCAGCTGCACATCTGCCTAAAGCAAGTGATCAAATCATGTCTCTGGCCCTGTGAATGTTTATTACTACTAAAGAAAATGCCAACATTAGCATATTTAGCTCACTAACTGAAAACCGTCATGTATTTTCATGCGCCATCATGTGCAACAGCTCACCTGGAAGAGTTTTGAGGGAGATTCCAGAGTAAACAGAGACTCAACTAGAAAATCTTTGGTGTAATTTGGAGGAAAGCACTTTTTAAATGTGTAATCTGTAAATTCTCCTTTCCTCTCAGAGGATTCCCACCATCTGACTCTATTTTGATTTTTGCGCTGAGTGAAAAAAGAACACGCAGTTTTGGTCACACGTGACCTGCGGAGCCCCACACATGTGCGTCAGTGAAACACGCCTGTATGTAAATGCCTAATTCAGATTTGACCGTTTAGCGACGAGCGGCGAAGTGACAGGACATGCAAATGATTTCCAACAGAGGGAAGTGGGTAGCAGGAAGCCCCGTCAGCCTCTGATGGAGTGTTTCCCCAATGCTGACTGATAACTGAGCTGCTCTTTACTCAGAACAAGGCAAATCATTTTGTTTTAGCCAGGAAATGAAACCAAACCTCAGTCACGTGTTTATTACATCATCAAACATACTCAAGTGGACTTAAAACTGTTTGTTTTGTTAAATCCAGGCAGGATGACTTCTATTGGGATTTTGTTTTGTTCATTTTTCTATGCTGTTCTTTTAGCTCATCTTTAATTAGAAGTGTGTGTGTGTGTGTGTGTGTGTGTGTGTGTGTGTGTGTGTGTGTGTGTGGGTGTGTGTGTGTGTGGGTGTGTGTGTGGGTGTGTTTACTGTGTCTCATGAATCTTTGGTAGCTGATCACATGAGGACTCTAGCCACAGATAGAATGGCTACCAGACCACAAGGAGTCAAAATCATAAAACTACATCTAGATTGGACAGGAAGTGAGCAGAGTGAATGGTGTCATAATGACATCATGTTTGACATGTCCATGATGAGGGGAGGATGGAGACATATGGAGGTTCGTTCAGATGAAACTTTAACTTTGACCTTTAATCTGCTCACTGAGACATGTAGAATATGAGTTTGTTTTTATATTATTTCTCTGATCATTGACCATTGAGCTCAGGGTGAACCTGTTGGAATATTATCCAACCAGTTTGGAAATGACCTTTGACCTGTAAGATCTTTGCCTATATATTTCCTTCTTATGTTAAAGTAACACTAGATAGTTTTAAGCTAGAGCTTTAACATTGATCTCAGTGATTATTGAGTTAGAAACATGACCAGTTTCATATTTGACACCTCTCTGCAGCCTTCTGCTGACCAAAACCCACACTTGATAGTTTTGTGGAGCGGGTAGATGTTCTAGGGGGCGCTGTTATACCTGCCCTATGGCTGTTAGCTGTAATGCTAGCAGTTAGCATTTTCAGTTTGCCCGTTGTAAAAGCACAAAAAGAAGAAAATGAAGAAGTTTGCTTTTTCTGTTGGCATTATGGAAGTAAAAGTAAGAGAGTAATGTCTTTGGAGGCAAAGCAAAGAGCTAAAACCAGAGTGAAGATCGGCACGGCCTACGCTAGTTTGAGGGAGCTAAAGGAGGCTACAAAATCACGGACTGATGGTGACCTGGCTTTGTTGCTACTGAACTTGTAAGTAACACTTTTGTCCAACAGTGTCGATTTTTTTATTTCGTGGTTTATTTTAATATTAGTTGGCTCATGTTAGCGTTAGCGCTAGCTACAGCAGGCTGCTGCAGGTTTGTTTACAGTAGTTGTAATTTCACTTTTAACCAGTAGGGCGGAGGAGCAGGAAACTGCTCACTGTTACTTTAACACGCGCCTGTATGCTCCAGAGCAGCAACCCTTTTATTTCTCAAGGAGCTTACACTAATATATTTTTTATTATGTAGTGACAAATTAAACTCTAACTGAAAGAAGTTAGACACTTCACCGTGATTGGATACAACTCACTACTGCTTCCTGCTTTCCTGCTACTTTGACATTTGATTTTCTATTTATGCTCTAGGAAACAAATGAAATTTAAATTCCTGAATCATCAGCACATAAACTGTTAGGTCAAAGGTCAGGGCTCCTTGTGTCCAACACAGAGCTTATAACTAATGAAAGTATGAACAATCACATGATAAAACATGACTTCCTGACGGATGAGCCTTCCCACCTGCAGCAGCGTTGAGTGAAAACATGCTCCCGTTGTGGGTGAAACTTGAATCAGCAGAAGATGAAGAACCAGAGAGAGCGAGTAAACGCTGCAGCACCGACAGACTACAGAGCGACACTCGACGAGGCCGCTCATCAGCAGCTAGAGTCAAATCTCCACACGATCGCTGTAACGCTGCCTGATTTCCCATCAATGAGTTATTTTGGGGAATTAGGCCAGGCGCCACCAGCGTAAGGCCCTGGAGACACAACCCAAACAGCTTCTGTCAGCCTCCCACCCCTCAAAGCCCCTTCCTCCCTGCCCTCCCACCTCCAGCACCATTACACCCTGAGCGCAGCAGAAAACACCAAATTAAACACAAAGAAATACAATTTACACTCAGAACTGCAGCTCCTTTCATGTCTTTTCAAAAGCCCAACAGAGGAGAGAACTAGTGTTTGGGAAGCGTGTGTGACGATGTGTGTGTGTGTCTGTGGGGGGTATTGGGGTGGTACAGCATGCTTTTTCAGATCCTCTAATTAATTTCAGAAGGAAACTAAAACAAATATCAAAGTGAAACTGCAGGTTATGATGGAATAAAGCAAAACTCCTGCAGGAACGTTGTGCTGACAGTCTAAAATAACAAAAACTAGACAGATTAAAGATCATTCAGTTGTTTTTGGTACTTCACACAGATTATGGAATTATTTTAAGTTTAATAAAGTGATAAGACATTAGAAACCTGTGAAAAGTAATCGCTCCACCACTGTTAAACAGCAAATGAACTAATTAACTAGATTACATGTGAAACTGTTCCACCACATAGACCTGATTAGCACCAGTCTGGCTAAAAGAGCTCAAAAAGCAGCACATTAAGCCTTGTTCTGAAGGAATTCAAGAACAAAAGTACTAAAGCACTCTATAATCTCAAAGACTTTTGGGAAAATATCCTCAACTAACACCAAAACAGCAGCAGCAGTCAGACATGGTGGTGGTAGTGTGATGGTCTGCTTCAGGACCTGGACCACGAGCTGTAATGGATGGAACCATGAAGCAGCAGAACATCCTGAAGGAGAATGTCTGACCTTTGCCCTCAAACAGGAATAATGGCTTTGATGTGGCTGAATTCAAACAATTTGATGAAGAGTGGGACAAAATTCCTCCTGGTGTTACAACCAGTTAGTAGGTTTGGGGTTCACTTACTTTTTCACACAGGAGAGTGGTTTGGAGAGATTTGTCTTCCTATAATGACATCATCTGAAAACTACATTTAGTATTTATTTACTAGGATTACCTGTCTGCTGATCTCAAACATTTACATGACCACAAAGTAAAAACCTTTTTACATCTCTGAATGTATTTATTTTTTTGTTAATTATCAAAGTAATAAATGTGTGACTGAACGTTCTGAAGAAGGAACATTCATGATGTATTTTCCAAATGAACACTTGATCCAGGTAGGATTCCAGTCCGCCCACCTTCGGCCTCTAAACCCATGTCTGGCTGCTGTGCTGAGTGTGTGTGTGTGTGTGTGTGTGTGTGTGTGTGTGTGTGTGTGTGTGTGTGTGTGTGTGTGTGTGTGTGTGTGTGTGTGTGTGTGTGTGTGTGTGTGTGTGTGTGTGTGTGTGTGTGTGTGTGTGTGTGTGTGTGTGTGGGATTATGCAGATATGACCTTCAAATCAAACTGAGAGAAACAAGGAAGAAAAAGAATCACAGTTCCAT
Organism: Aphyosemion australe; assembly: GCA_006937985.1. Taxonomy (NCBI): domain Eukaryota; kingdom Metazoa; phylum Chordata; class Actinopteri; order Cyprinodontiformes; family Nothobranchiidae; genus Aphyosemion; species Aphyosemion australe. The sequence continues at coordinate 73,463 of SSNS01000737.1, read as the reverse complement.
CATGTTACTCTTAAACTTCCCTCTCCTTCCCCACCTGTACCCTCCTTTCTCGGTCTCTCTCTCTCTCTCTCTCTCTCTCTCTCTCTCTCTCTCTCTCTCTCTCTCTCACACACACACACACACACACACACACACACACACACACACACACACACAGAGCACTCAGTTTCCAACAAGCAGCAGCAAACACCAGCAGTGGGATGTCCACCCACACTGGGAGGTAGGTAAACTCCCAGCTGCATGTTCCCACAAGTCCCAGTTCTCCAGGTTCAACTGTATCTGATGACAACCGGGTCATGCTGCCACAATTAAATTCATCACAATGAAACTTGTTCGCTTTGTTCCCTAAGGATGAGTTTGAGCTAATGGAAAATGTTTTATACTGGTTCATAGAACTCTAGTCTGATGATAATTAGGATCTGATCAGAACCACAATCAGCTCTGGATGGGGTCTGACTGGTCCTCAGAACTCAACCTTTCCATGCAGCAGTCTCTAAACATGTCAGTGTGATCTCTGAATCATGTTTTTTTTAGCACGAGTCCGTATGTGTGATATAAATACATGCACCAGTCAGAAATACTGTTGGCGTGAGATAAATAAGCTCTACTGATCTAATCACGAATGAAATAAATGATGTTTGTCAAACAGAAGCTTGGTATTGTGTTGATGCAGCAGCCGCTCCCCTCTGCCTGGATCACACACACAGCTGACATCAAACACCGCTTTGTTCCTGTAGAGGAAACAAATCTCTAGAAGGAATAAAAAAATCTCAATGTCTCCATGTAGTCAGTATAAAGTTCAGTTTACATCCAGAGAAGTTAGTTTACGCTAACAGCTATCTGTCTATTATGTCCAAAACCTATTATGCATATCTGACTATTTGCATCCTTTTGTGTACTCTCCAAATATGAATAAAAACTGTCCATCTGTTTTCTGTCAGTGTTTGGTTTTAGTAAATATGTTCCTAAAACAAGCCTTTTTTAAAATTCCCTTATTGTGACATCACAATAAGGGAAGTTTTTATTTACTGAGACACAGAGCGAGGACATGCTTGGTTTATGTTTCTCGGCTGGCCTGGGAACACCTTAGGATTCCCCCAGAAGAATTGGCCCAAGTGGCTGGGGAGAGGGAAGTGTAGGCTTCTCTGCTTAGACTGCTGCTCCCGCGACCCAAGTCCAGATAAGCAGAAGACAATGGATAAACGGATGGGGAAATAAAAATGGCTAACATCACTAATTCATTTTTGTTGGCCATGTCCAAGCAACAATCATCTTTAGGAGTGTGCCGGAGGTCAGACTGCTTTGCCTAATTTCCACTGAGTGTTTCATTCGGTGCGGCTCTGTTAGGGTTGGTAAACCTTTAGGAACATTGGACATTACACAGCAGGATGTTACAGCAAACGTCTGGTGGAAGGAGATGTACCTAATCTCTTTTGTCAGGTCAGCAGATGATCATGGAGATGTAAGCTCTTTTGTGTTTCTGTCACATACCGTTAACTAGTTTGGCTCGGGAGTTGTTTGTCCTGTAACTAGTGCGGTGCTGAGATTTATGTGCTTTTGAATCAGCGTTTAAATGCAAACAAAGGGACTTCTGGATATAAATCATTTGGATGTCACGCAGTGCTTTAACTATGATGCTGTTGGTAGAGTAAGCAGGAAGGTGACCGTAATTCCCCATTTTTATTGTGATAAATGTCCAGCCTATCAGGAGATGGGTGGGCGTGGCCAGCAACAGCTTGTTTTCTTAAAGGGGACCTAGAATGTAAACCAACATTTTTCTTGTTGTTGTTGAATAAGACAGCTTGGGTGTTCAACAGTAGCATGCCAAAAAGTCAAAGCCGTGTTTGACCTACTTTTTATGTAAACGAGAAAGTTGAAAAAGGCGAAAGAAAACCTCCTGTTCTGAGAAAGGCTTCCTTAACACGTCATAAGGGGGAGCCACGCCTCCTCAAACCTGCATGTGTCTGAGGCCTTCTGGGGAAACCAACCAATCAGCATGTCCTGGCCGAGTGGGAGGGGTAAATAGCTCTTTTCACTGAAGGCCTGAGTAAGGGGGTTTAGAATGGCCTGTATCAGGGCTCCTTATGCTGTTTGGAGGCTCAAAGCTCTGTTTTAGATTGATGATTAATTGCATTCTAGGACACCTTTAGAGTGACAGAGCCCTGAAACAGCTCATTCTGAAAGGTACAGAAAATGTCATCAAGGGAGCTGCTGAAATCGCGTTATGTGAGAAAGATTTTATTCAAAAAAAATATTCATGAGTATGTTTTGCATCGACCGTAGAATTATAACAAAACTAAATAAATATTTCCCTTTAAAAATACATTTAAAAAAGAGTTTTCACAATTGATTTATTGTGTAAAGGCAGACCGATCCACAGATTTACCTGAAAGGTATGACCAGAACTGTAGTAACTTTCCACATTAAAGAGAAGAAGACTTGGCTCTCACCAGGTCCAACAGAACCAGTAGAATTAAAAAACAGTTCCAGAGTGAAATCTCCCAGAAACACCATTTATATCCTGGGGCTGGAGTAGAAGAGTCTGGCACTGATGTTGTGATTAGTGTTTCCTGCCTGAGTCACAGGAGTCAAAACAGACCCGAACGTAGCTCAATTTAGTTGTTGTGACTTATTAAACAGGGTTTTCTGGGTTATTCAGGTTTACAGTTAATAGGATGAATGAATAAGAACTAGTTTATTTATGTCTAAGCTGTAGTGAAGCTGCCGATAACCCTGTCAGTCTGTTTCTCTACCAGTTTTTCTTGCAGTAATAACATTTACCTGTTAATTCAGCAGACGTGTTTTTGTCCTGTAGGTCCAACAGCATCATATCTACAAACCTCTGAGCTGAACTTTGACCAGATTTAGCTTTAAATAATAGAGTTGAATTTAAATATATAGAATCAAACAGTTAAATAAAGCTACAAAATCAAACCTACATGGTAAATATTAGGTTATCATGTAAATTCAGTCTACAAGAAAAGGAAATAGCCTTCCAAAATAAAAGCCATAGGTTCTACCTGCATATATTTCATGGTAAATGGCCTGTATTTATATAGTGCCTTCTAGGGTTCTACAACCCCCCCAAGGTTCTTTACAACTAACACACGATGGTGATGAGCTACAGTGTAGCCACAGCTGCCCTGGAGCACACTGACAGAAGCGAGGCTGCTGAGCACAGGCACCACCAGCAGGCAAAGTGGGTGAAGTGTCTTGCCCAAGGACACAACGACTGCGATGGATAGGATGCGAACCTGCAACCCTCCGGTTACTCTTCTGAGACCTCAGATATGACAGCTCTGAACCCTGCTTTTATTTTGGTAGGATACTTCCATTCTAGAGCAAGTTAAACATTAATTTAAAAACCCTAACATTTATATTAAGATCTCCACATTTGGACTGCATTTTACTTTTACATGTGATGGTAACACTCTAGAATAAGGGTTCCTTTATAAATGTTACTTAGTGCATTATTAAGCATTAATAAACAGAGGTTCTCTTTATTAACGTTTCCAGTATTGTTAACTATTAAGTGTCCTTAAGGTTAGGACAAAGGGCCAGGGTGTGTGTCTGCTTAGTAATGCATTACCTAATATGATTAAGCAGTTCTTAATACCTTATTCAACAGTTTATTAAGGCTTAATAATGCACTAATAACATTAATAAAGGGACCCGTTTGTAAAGTGTTACCAATTTGATTACAGATATTTATTTTAAACATCAATATTAATAATAATATTAATAAAGCTATAACTTCTGATTAAACGTGAATAAATATGACCAAATGTAGCTGTTATCTTCAGTAGCTGTAATCCATCAACTTATTTTGAAAAAAGAAGTATTTAACCAAACGGCACAAGTCAAAGCAAACACTGTTTATGTTGTTTATGTCTCGTCTTGGCTGTGATGTTTTTAATTAAAGAGTCACTTTACTCAGACATTAGCTGCTGTCAGCTCATTTGATCAGGTTTTAAATCGTTTCCACAGGAAAAAAAAACAACCCAACTCGATTCATCCTCCAGTTTGGTCCTAAAAATCTCTGAGAGCAGGAGTTACAAGGTTCCTACACGACAGCAGCAATCTGCTTTCATGTCGTCCTGTCAATCTTTCCTGAAGAGTAGGCGTCAGGTTTTTATTTTTTCTGTCCTCCCCCCTCCAACAGTGGATGTATCTCATTTGGCAGGGAGCCTCTTCATATTTCACTTTTCACGAGACGCCTGTTCGTTTAATTTCTGCAGCCTTCTTTTTCTCTTTCCCTGTAACTTTTTTTTCCCTTTCCATTCCTTCTTCTTCTTCTTCTCTTCTTCTTCTCCCCCCTGGAGTAGAAACACATTTCAATGACACGCCCACGCCGGGCCTGTCAGCCCCTCACCCTGTCAGAGCGCCCACGCCGCTCTGCTCCCCTTCTCCCTCCCCTCGGTCTAACTCCCCTCTCCAACAACCCACATCCTCAACACTTTGCGCTCTGAAAAAGCAGCTCTTTTCATCCAAGTTCCTCTTTAGGAGGACAGATTAAAAAAGAGAGAGAGAGAGGAGTAACAACGGAGTGGTGTGATTCAGTCTCCAGGCGGTGGAGGAGCCTGTCATGGACTGTCCCCTTTTCTTTCAAAGGAATCAGGGTTACTGTGACGACAAAAGCAGTGAATAATTAAACCGGCGAGCGATTGTCTAGTCTGGAGTTTGTTGCGTCCTGTTGTCGTCTCCACCCTGAGTTGTGTTGCTGTTTCTGGGTGGCAGACGCATCTTAGACGGGCGTGGATGTGACCTCACGGAGAAGAAAAGAGGTTGTGAAATCAGAAATGTTTGAGCAGCAGAGCAGGTTCTGTCTGCTGTAATCAGAACATATTCTCAGAGTTTCTGATGCAGTGTGTGTGTGTGTGTGTGTGTGTGTGTGTGTGTGTGTGTGTGCGTGTGTGTGTGTGTTTGCACAGTCTCCCTGGTTAGCAGAGTCTTACTTTGTGTCTGTTGAGAAAGTGTGGGATGGTATGAGCGGCTTATGTCTGACTGAACACGTGTGTGCCTGCGTGGGCAGGGAGTGTGTATAGGCGCGATGTGTGTGTGTGTGTGTGTGTGTGTGTGCGCACATTACACTTGTGTGGGCGTTTTGGGCAAGGATGTGTGTGGGTGTAGTGAGCGTAGGCGGAGGTTATGTGACATACAGATAGAGACTGCAGTGTTCCTGCAGTGTGTTTGTGTGTGTGTGAAACTTTGCTGCAGAGTGTGAAGTGCAGAAACAGCTATAAGGGCCCTCCTGCCTACAAATGTGCCAGCGTGGAAATCTGCTGCCTTCACTCGCTCCTCTTACTACTTAAAGTTGAAATCACCTCCGTGGAGAAACACGCCAAAGTGCTGAAAAAACAACAAAAACAACAACAGCTTGTTTTACACTTTGAGTAGAGAAACTTTTCTTTTACAGACAGAAGAACCAGTTAAGCGCTGCAGTCAACGATTCTCTGACCTTAAAATCGTTAATTTTCTGCACAAACAAACAATGATCAGCTCAGTTGTTTAAACGTTTCTCAGAACCTTTGGTGTGAGAATGTTTCTGAGGGTCAGTGACACGTTTCCTGAACATTTTGTCCTATTTACCCAACTACTACAAACAACTGTGAGCATGAAAAAAGTAACAGACAAATTAAAGTCTCACCCTTCTCTGCACATGAACAGTACTTATTATGTGAAGTTATAGATTTTCAACACAAGTTTTTCATAGTAACATAAATATTGGTTGATCTGTTAGTACTCAAAGTGTTTGACATGAGTAACCACAGACATTATATACGTAGACTGGTGCTGCCCATTGGAGCTGCTGTAGGGGCTGGCCGCCATCTTGGATGGGTCTCCATTCACCCACATTGCATTTATTTCTACTGAGGAAGGTGTTTACCCAACTAAAAGACACATTTTATTATGCTTTTCACAAAACCAGACATATGGTATGGCATGACAGTTAAAATATAAATATAATAAAATTAAATTAAAAAAAATAAATTTAAAATCCCATCAGATAGGCTAGAAAAGTCAATAGTAATCCCACATGATCTGTTTTCAATGGTGCGCTGGTTGTTGCAACAGTAGGCTGCACAAAAAACAAGCATAGTTGCTCACTCTGCGATGATTCCAGTTGGGTTTGGAGAGCGAGACCCATCCAATATGGCAGCGATGCTGTTACGCTCTCCAGCGCCTAATGGGGCGTCTACGTATTCATGTCTATGTGAGTAACACTCTCAGCTACCAACATATCAAAGTTTTGCTCCATATCTGTAGAACAGCCTGAGTTAGAGATAGTTTTGTGTTTCCAATGTCGATCAACTCTGGCGGCCATCTTGAATTGGAATGTCGTAGGCAAACATTTGATTCTTTCAGCTGCAGGTGAGTTAATAAAACTTATTTTACTTGGAGGTTTGTGAACACGTCCTCCCAATAGAATATCAAAACTGAAGTTAAAGTTTTTTCATGCAGATTTAGCATAAAAGAGTAAAAAAAACTCAGGTACTTCACAGCAAAAAGAGGCTTTTGGGCAGTAGTGAGAGCTTCATTAAATCAAACTACGCTCTATAGGGCAGCAGTAGCTCAGGAGGTAGTTGACCAGTGATCGGAGGATTGCTAGATTAATCCCAGCTCCCTCCAGGGTACTCTGCTGTTGTGTTGGGCAAGACACTTCACCCGACTTGCCTGTGTTGGTGGTGGTGAGAGGGGCCAATGGTGCAAATGGCAGCCTCGCCTCTGTCAGAGGCAAGTGCAAATGCCTGAATAATGGAACGCAATTTGAGTTGTTTAACACTGGAACTCCCAGAATTCTAACACAACTAGAAATCTCATTAACTGTCATTTGACGGCTGTCATTTTCGGCCACTAAATGCAGGCTGGCGATGACGTCATGGAGCAAAACGGTTCAAGTGCGCTATAAGTTAACTCATTATACATGTGTGAACCTAATAATAAGGTAAGAAAATATTATTTTAATCCAAACCTTGAAAAGAAGTCTCTCTATTGTTTGCTGGGTGACCGACATGGCCCCTTTCCGCAAGGGGGGTGGGGGGTCGTCTTCCGCGTTTCTGACCAGTTTTCATCAGGTTTCCCCTCTCCACCCAAAGCAGCATCATTTCTAATGCTTGTTTCACTGAGAATGTTCTTCTAAAAGCCGTTTTAGCAGCTATTTTACACAGAATGACCAGAGTGAGTGTGCGAGCTGGAAAGTTGGTTGTTTAGCAGTCTGTCATTTGCGGGAAAAATTTACCATGTAAATAATAGAGCCATCTGACGGTTTGTGGGAGACAATATTTCTTTTTTGATACATTATTTTAAGGAAATAAAAACATGAAAATAAAGGACACACATAATAAATTGGAAAAGTCAGGAAGCCATGACACTGTGAGATCTTTCTAACTAAAGTTATTACATATTAAAATATGAAAAAAGTCAAAATGACTGCCTTGGCAGTTCTAATGTTAAATAACTGAAACCAATAACAAGAACGACTCAAAATGTATTTCTTGTACTCCTAAGAAGCCACGGCATCTTTTTGTTTCACGCTAATATCTGGTGAAGCAGGCTAGAGGCTAACAATGCTAACGGGGAATTAGAAGCAAATAGTCGGCTATAAAAAAATCTCAAGCTACTTTTTCAATGACCAACAACTTGATATTACAGTGAAATGTATGTGTTAGGTGAATAATGAGTCAATCGTGGCGTATTGCGGACATTCTTTACTTCCGGGTGCATCATCCAAACCTTCGGTCTGCATAAGTGTCAATCATTCTGGTGAAGCTAACGCAAGGCTGTCGTACGTGCTAGCTCCTGGGTTAGTTTTCATTCCTGTGCATGCGCACTCTGTTTTAGCAGAGCGATATGCTTCTACCTCTTCGTTCTCACCAGGTTCTTTTGAAAATGGCTGAGAGTCACAAGAGAAAAAGTGTCTTCGAAGTCTATGGTAAGAAGAGAAAGGCCTCCGAAGTGACCAATTATTTTAGGAGACTCTTTTCAACGATGGCGTGTGCTGAAAGAGAAGGTTGGGCTCCCCACAGACGCCGCTGCACAACAGGTAAGCTAAAGTTCGGCATGCTATTTGGAGAAATGCATTTCAGATTACTGCTAGAGTAAGAAGTTATCTACGACTATATTTAACTTTCCAGTGTTGCGCATTTTTCAAAATGTGGAGAGGGCGGTTCTGTCCTGAAATTCAGAAACATCGTATGCATTACCTTTAAATGAGTCGTTCAGAGCAATAACAACAAGCTACCAGCCAGACGTAAAAACACCACTTCTCTATGCCGGAGACATATTATCGTAATAAGTGTAGTAGGTGCTCTCTACCGTAAAACATTCAAGTACTAGCACCAGCTATGACAATGTATTATCTACTTATCAACTTACTGTGTACGACTCGTCATATCTTGTCATCGAGAATCTTCTGGTGCTGATCCGTAACTGTCAGCCATGAAACTCACAAAACAGAAGTGAGAAAGTGATGTGCTACTATTAGTTCACCAGTTGAATTAATTATAGATTCAGTCAGATAAAGACAATAAATTTTATCTTACAAAATAGAATTTCTACTAAGAAATCACAGTGTAGCCATAGAAACACTACTTGATATATATATTGTTTGTTTGTGCGTGGGTGTGTGTGTGTGTGCGTGCGTGGGTGTGTGTGTGTGTGTGTGGGTATTGGGTGTGCATGTGCATGTGCCTGCTCTGTCTTCTCAATCCCCAGTGAGTCGTGGTGGATGGCTGCTCATACTGAGCCAGGATCCTCTGGAGGTTTCTTCCTGTTAAAAGTGAGTTTTCCTCTCCACTGTCGCTACATGCTTGCTTAGTATGAGGATTGCTTGTCTTGATGCAATCTGCTGGGTTCCTTAAAGAGGAAACTTTTTTACTGATTGGCTTAATGAACTGTATTGGAATGTTTACTTTGTGAAGTGCCTTGAGACGACTCTTGTCGTGATTTGGCGCTATAGAAATAAACTGAATTGAATTGAATTGCAGTAACCATATTTGACCACAGGAGGTCATTTTTACTTCATTCCTACACATTGCACCTTTAAGTATATTCAACATTTCATTTCTTAGAGTGTAGTTCAGCACTCCCCCTACTGAGGTCATTCGGGTGTTTGACTCCATGTGGGATGATATGAAGGAGTAATCTGAAACCAAAGCTAGATGTTTAATTGTCACTCGTTATAAATGAGTCACTCCGCTCTAAGGAGGACCCGTTTGTGATTTAGTTGTGACACCTCAGCTGAAAGGTTAAACCACCACAGAATCCAACCTGTGAAATGAGACGCGTGCTTCTGGTGACGTGCCTCTGAGCAAAATTCAGGTATTAAAATCTCTGCTCCTTTTTTGGATTTTTTCAAAATAAATCAAAAGTCACAACCAACCTAAAAATTTAGGTTTTCAGAATCTGATAAATAATTTCATCCTATTAAAGTAATAAAACTTTTATTCTGACTCTGGTTTGTCACGTTTTCTTTCAGACGTTAAACTTTTTTTTTCATTCACAGCTTTTTACCTCAGCGTGACTCACTGAAGAAAACTTCATCCTCAAAGAGTTTTTCTGGTGAATTTTAGTTTCAACTTTGTAAAGGTTTGGGCAGCAGGTTGTTTTCTCGTTTACATGGTGAGTTGCGTTTTTGTGCAAAAGACGTGAAAGGAACTAAATGTTCAACACAAGAGCAGTGTTGGAGTGAAAAAGATCTAAATGAAAAACTTTTTAGTGTTTCTGGAGTTAATTAGAAAAATCTAATTAAAGATTAATTAAGTGCTAAATGTTGATTTGTTATCTTTATGAATAAACTGTAAATTGTAGCTGATGATGATAAAGTTGCGTCTGCGAGGCTCCTGCAGAAAAACCCTGCTGCTGCCTCCTGACATAGAGGGGACTTGCCCGTTCAGGCCACGCTGCGACCCTCACCGCCCACGGCGCCTCCACCCTGAGAGCTGCTGACGTGCTGAGCGTCGGAGGCGGAGGCTGACGCTCCTTCCACCATGACCACACTCTGCAGTCAGAGAGAAACCAGCGGCCCTGAGGTGTTTCCACACACCGCAGCTCTGAGCTTATCTCAAGGTGTGATTAATCTGCTGTGTGCATTAATTTGCGCTGCAGCATAAAGGTTATGACTCCATATCAGATTGCCTTCAAAAGATGAAAAGGAAAGGGGAGAAAATCCATCGCAGGAGAGGAGGGAGAAAAGGCGAACTAGTAGAAATGATGAAACAATGCGTGCTACAAGGGTGTGAACAAAGTTGAGGCAGGCTTTGAAGTGCAGCCACACATNTTGATATTACAGTGAAATGTATGTGTTAGGTGAATAATGAGTCAATCGTGGCGTATTGCGGACATTCTTTACTTCCGGGTGCATCATCCAAACCTTCGGTCTGCATAAGTGTCAATCATTCTGGTGAAGCTAACGCAAGGCTGTCGTACGTGCTAGCTCCTGGGTTAGTTTTCATTCCTGTGCATGCGCACTCTGTTTTAGCAGAGCGATATGCTTCTACCTCTTCGTTCTCACCAGGTTCTTTTGAAAATGGCTGAGAGTCACAAGAGAAAAAGTGTCTTCGAAGTCTATGGTAAGAAGAGAAAGGCCTCCGAAGTGACCAATTATTTTAGGAGACTCTTTTCAACGATGGCGTGTGCTGAAAGAGAAGGTTGGGCTCCCCACAGACGCCGCTGCACAACAGGTAAGCTAAAGTTCGGCATGCTATTTGGAGAAATGCATTTCAGATTACTGCTAGAGTAAGAAGTTATCTACGACTATATTTAACTTTCCAGTGTTGCGCATTTTTCAAAATGTGGAGAGGGCGGTTCTGTCCTGAAATTCAGAAACATCGTATGCATTACCTTTAAATGAGTCGTTCAGAGCAATAACAACAAGCTACCAGCCAGACGTAAAAACACCACTTCTCTATGCCGGAGACATATTATCGTAATAAGTGTAGTAGGTGCTCTCTACCGTAAAACATTCAAGTACTAGCACCAGCTATAACAATGTATTATCTACTTATCAACTTACTGTGTACGACTCGTCATATCTTGTCATCGAGAATCTTCTGGTGCTGATCCGTAACTGTCAGCCATGAAACTCACAAAACAGAAGTGAGAAAGTGATGTGCTACTATTAGTTCACCAGTTGAATTAATTATAGATTCAGTCAGATAAAGACAATAAATTTTATCTTACAAAATAGAATTTCTACTAAGAAATCACAGTGTAGCCATAGAAACACTACTTGATATATATATTGTTTGTTTGTGCGTGGGTGTGTGTGTGTGTGTGTGGGTATTGGGTGTGCATGTGCATGTGCCTGCTCTGTCTTCTCAATCCCCAGTGAGTCGTGGTGGATGGCTGCTCATACTGAGCCAGGATCCTCTGGAGGTTTCTTCCTGTTAAAAGTGAGTTTTCCTCTCCACTGTCGCTACATGCTTGCTTAGTATGAGGATTGCTTGTCTTGATGCAATCTGCTGGGTTCCTTAAAGAGGAAACTTTTTTACTGATTGGCTTAATGAACTGTATTGGAATGTTTACTTTGTGAAGTGCCTTGAGACGACTCTTGTCGTGATTTGGCGCTATAGAAATAAACTGAATTGAATTGAATTGCAGTAACCATATTTGACCACAGGAGGTCATTTTTACTTCATTCCTACACATTGCACCTTTAAGTATATTCAACATTTCATTTCTTAGAGTGTAGTTCAGCACTCCCCCTACTGAGGTCATTCGGGTGTTTGACTCCATGTGGGATGATATGAAGGAGTAATCTGAAACCAAAGCTAGATGTTTAATTGTCACTCGTTATAAATGAGTCACTCCGCTCTAAGGAGGACCCGTTTGTGATTTAGTTGTGACACCTCAGCTGAAAGGTTAAACCACCACAGAATCCAACCTGTGAAATGAGACGCGTGCTTCTGGTGACGTGCCTCTGAGCAAAATTCAGGTATTAAAATCTCTGCTCCTTTTTTGGATTTTTTCAAAATAAATCAAAAGTCACAACCAACCTAAAAATTTAGGTTTTCAGAATCTGATAAATAATTTCATCCTATTAAAGTAATAAAACTTTTATTCTGACTCTGGTTTGTCACGTTTTCTTTCAGACATTAAACTTTTTTTTTCATTCACAGCTTTTTACCTCAGCGTGACTCACTGAAGAAAACTTCATCCTCAAAGAGTTTTTCTGGTGAATTTTAGTTTCAACTTTGTAAAGGTTTGGGCAGCAGGTTGTTTTCTCGTTTACATGGTGAGTTGCGTTTTTGTGCAAAAGACATGAAAGGAACTAAATGTTCAACACAAGAGCAGTGTTGGAGTGAAAAAGATCTAAATGAAAAACTCTTTAGTGTTTCTGGAGTTAATTAGAAAAATCTAATTAAAGATTAATTAAGTGCTAAATGTTGATTTGTTATCTTTATGAATAAACTGTAAATTGTAGCTGATGATGATAAAGTTGCGTCTGCGAGGCTCCTGCAGAAAAACCCTGCTGCTGCCTCCTGACATAGAGGGGACTTGCCCGTTCAGGCCACGCTGCGACCCTCACCGCCCACGGCGCCTCCACCCTGAGAGCTGCTGACGTGCTGAGCGTCGGAGGCGGAGGCTGACGCTCCTTCCACCATGACCACACTCTGCAGTCAGAGAGNCCCCTCCAACAGTGGATGTATCTCATTTGGCAGGGAGCCTCTTCATATTTCACTTTTCACGAGACGCCTGTTCGTTTAATTTCTGCAGCCTTCTTTTTCTCTTTCCCTGTAACTTTTTTTTCCCTTTCCATTCCTTCTTCTTCTTCTCTTCTTCTTCTCCCCCCTGGAGTAGAAACACATTTCAATGACACGCCCACGCCGGGCCTGTCAGCCCCTCACCCTGTCAGAGCGCCCACGCCGCTCTGCTCCCCTTCTCCCTCCCCTCGGTCTAACTCCCCTCTCCAACAACCCACATCCTCAACACTTTGCGCTCTGAAAAAGCAGCTCTTTTCATCCAAGTTCCTCTTTAGGAGGACAGATTAAAAAAGAGAGAGAGAGAGGAGTAACAACGGAGTGGTGTGATTCAGTCTCCAGGCGGTGGAGGAGCCTGTCATGGACTGTCCCCTTTTCTTTCAAAGGAATCAGGGTTACTGTGACGACAAAAGCAGTGAATAATTAAACCGGCGAGCGATTGTCTAGTCTGGAGTTTGTTGCGTCCTGTTGTCGTCTCCACCCTGAGTTGTGTTGCTGTTTCTGGGTGGCAGACGCATCTTAGACGGGCGTGGATGTGACCTCACGGAGAAGAAAAGAGGTTGTGAAATCAGAAATGTTTGAGCAGCAGAGCAGGTTCTGTCTGCTGTAATCAGAACATATTCTCAGAGTTTCTGATGCAGTGTGTGTGTGTGTGTGTGTGTGTGTGTGTGTGTGTGTGCGTGTGTGTGTGTGTGCGTGTGTGTGTGTGTTTGCACAG